>PNEQ01006482.1:0-29598 GCA_003012365.1 Medauroidea extradentata
TAGGATACTAGTTTAATATCAGGTATATGCTTGCACAGGTCGTTAATGTAAATTAAAAAAAGAATTGGACCCAGGATACTACCTTGGGGCACACCAATATGTATGCAATTTTTGGGCGTTGATAGAAAACTTTCCCGATAGTTATTGCAGTTTGTAGCCATGGTTTCTACAATTTGAATTCTGTTAGAGAGATATGATTTAAACCACTTTTTAACTATTCCTCTAACGCCTGACTTGAACTAATTCAAACAATGCCATCTGACATATGTTGTAGGTACTAAACCTATCATATTCTGAAAACTGGCATAACTATATCAATGCTTGTTATTCTTTTTTTTCTTATTTTTACCTTTTTTCTAATTTATTAAAATTGTAATGAGAAATTTTTATTTAAACCCTAATTACTAAAAGGTAATATAGGGTAATTTATGTATACACATAAAATATGTAAATGTATACTGTATCTGTACCTATATCTCAAATTGACAAGCCCTATATTCCATGAACAACAAGTTCAATACGGAATATCCAGGGTGATGTAAAAAAATAAAATTAAAAAATATAGGCCTATACATTTCATTCTTCAAACTTCGATGCACTTCAGTAATGCTTAAAAAATACCATCTTAAAATGGTACAGTACTCACGTCACAATTACAAAATTAAATTAATATCATCTAGAAAAAACTAATAATATTAAATAAAGTAAAAGGCCAAATTATCATGTACTTGTTCCTAAGAATGAGTCCTGTAATTGGGCTGATTGCAACGTTAATTAGATAAATAAAATCTTGAATTCTTGAACCCTTTCATTGTTATCCATTCCTAATAAATTTGTGTAGAAATGTTAGAAGGGCAGAACGTGCAAAACATTAATAGAATTTTTAGGTATAAATAAATATCTATATATAAAAACAGAGACTTGTAATTTTGAAATCATTTTTCTGTACTTGCAATTTAATTTTGCACATTTTTCAGTTTCTGTGTCGTTTCATGAAGTTTTTTTCTTGTGCTGTCTTTTTCAGGCTCTGTGTGTGGGTCTGCTATGGAAGGTCCTAAAAACACGCAAAAATTATCAATTACTAAACTGCTTGAAAAAGTCAACAGTTTTTTTAGTCTAGTCCATTCAACGAAGAACCTACATATGCAAAATGTCATCTTCTGCTACAGGATAAACAATGGAATTATCTATAGAAACGTTTTTTTTTCTCGGTCATTTTAGTGTACCGGTATGTTTAATTTTTCTGTGTAGTCCTAACATTGGCACCACCTCATTTTTGAGTCTGCAAAAATAATAAATCCTTCTATATATATATGAAAGCATATTTACTTGTACATATTTTTATATTTTACCCTCTGCTTTAATCAGGTTGGTTCCTTGAAATCGTGTTCATAAAAGTGAGCAGAAACAAACTCGATAAACTTTGTGTAGTTTCCCACTTCTATACTTCTTAAAGCCAACATTAAAATCTTGCCTTCTACACTTCGACACCCATAGGCCGCAACAAAAAGAAAACACATATATCGTTTCTAAATAGAACTCAAAAGGATTTAAATTACAAGCAAGATGTAACATATTTAATTTAAAGCATGCATTAAAAACTGATGATTGTCTTTTGAAATATGAAAAAAAAAAAAAAAACGAATTTGATGCATATTTTACATTATAATAACTGCAACCAAAACAAGCACATATTTTTCCTGCCATTGCAATGAAGCGTAAAATCACCCAAGCGAATAGATTCACATAAACGCAAAGTAATGTTTTCACTCAGACTGTTTTCGTGTTATTGTTAGATTTATTCTACAGAGCTGAGAGTGTTCATCGGTCCAGCATCACTAGATAGACGGCGCACATCACAATCGCTGTTAGATAGCATTGGTCGCGCTTGGAGCTTCATGTATTCTCATTTATACTGTATATGGTATACTGCCCATGATATCAGACTGTACACCTATCATAAATTAAGACGAGGTAAGATTAAGTCAACTTCAGCAGATTGGGAAGATATCATAATTTCTTATTGACGAGTTTGGCATGGGATACATTTCGCTTTTAGTACTGCTGCACTACATGTACGAGACTCTTACAACTTCAGGGACGCAGTCGAATGCCACTGCTGTAACCTATGTACTGCTGTTTGGTGTGTCCAAATAATGCCCACAGTTGAAACCTATTATGAGCTGGTCCATGCTACACTGCATGTAATTACTGACACAAACTGGGTTGCAGGTCACCCAGTACACCACTCTTTAAGCATTTCAGTTGGTGCATGGACTGTTTCAAATAGCAGGGAGGAGGAGTCGGTAGAGGCAACCACCCTCCCTAAACCAAACAATTAAAACACAAATAAAATGTGAACAAGGTCATTAAGAAAATGAACTTGGCGAAGGACCATTCGCGAATGACATTGATTTAATTTCAGTTAGGGAAAAATGTAAACAATCACAATAAAGTGCCTGCAAACTGTGTGTCGGTGTTATTACCATTTAGTAATTCGCTCCCCTAGATCTCATTTCTGCATGTGTGCATGGCTGGGAGGAGGAGTGGAATGGGTCGCTACCACAGAGGGGAGCGAGCACCAGGGAGGAATGGGCTGCTACACCAAAGGGAGCAAGCTCCAGGAAGGATAGGCTGGTATCCCGTAATGAGCGAGCACCTGGGATGTTTTGGGCTGCTATACTAATGGGAGCACAACATGATAACAATTAATACATATTAGACAATGTAATGCACATGGTGGTAGGCGAGGGTAACAAGATTTCAGAGTTTGCCTCAGATGGCATCAAATCATTCCCCCCCCCCTTTTTTTTAGGATTCCTGTTAACCACATGCCTTGCGATCGGTGACATACAGCTCTGTAGTGCTTGTCGTGGGTGGTGCACTAACATACCTGAGCCATGCCCCCAACAGAAGATGTTGCTGCTTTGGAGACTGTAAACTTGGCAGCAGTCCATTGGGAGTAGACAGCAGTATCGCTGGGGGTCACATAATCGGGAGATCAATGGTGTCACTGTAGGTGAATGTTTGCCATGCGATGTCGCTTGATCGTGGAACTGCCATGAGGATTACTGTGGCTAAAGCATGGAGCTAAAGGGCTAAATGGAGTATCAGAATAATTCTCTCCCTGTTTACTTCTTATCACCCTCTCACTGTGGTTGGTTGTCAGTGTGTGTCTTGCACACACACATCTATTGCTGCGAAGCTGCTAGCTCTGGCAAAGTGTCGCATGCCATGTTGTTCTGCCAGACATCCACGATGTCCGCCTTTCGTCAATAGGATAGCATCGGACAATCGTAGGAGTCGGTCGGACAGTGACTCGGCTTGTGCATGCAGCTGGCAAGAGCTGTGTTGGACATGGGATCACTCCCCTACAAATATCCTTGGTGCTCCTGACTTTCTTGTGAGGGACATGTTGATACCCAGCACCGTAATGGCGAGTGTGCTGGCGGTGACAGCTGTCGCCATATTTTGTTTCCTGGTGCTAGTATGCCTTGTGCACCCACTGGTTGTGACATCTGCTGTTGTGCTTTGGTCCCTGATGACTGCATTGTTGCTTGGTTCTTTGGCGACGACTTTCAATTTGTCTACTTCAATGGGCATTAGTAGCTCCAGTGGATTCCTGGACTTTTCTGACTAATGCTCGTCCCTCATTAGATGTGGTTGTATTTATGTTAGCCATGTCATCTAGTGGCTTATAACCCTTGGAGCCCATGCCCGAGTCACTATATTTGTTGTTGCTGACATCGCTTCTCAGCAATCAGACATAGTGGTTGAGTACTTTAACAACCCATTGGTTGCTATTCCTCACCAGATCAACTCCTGTCCCTAGGTGTCTGATTATGAGGTGTTGGCCTCTCCACTCTGCCACTAGGCCTGGACTGAATCGATTTTTGTGGTCGGACTCTGTGTGTTCACATATGTACATGTCACCTAGATGCAGTTTCCAGGGTGGGCACTGTGAGGTGGGCACCAATGTATACATAGTGAAACCTGTATTCACCTCCCTGCTATGTCTTGTTTTGCTGTTGTTTTTCCTGTAGTGCTGTTTTTTTTTTTCGCCTGCCTAATCGCTATCATGTCGATGACATTTTAGGTTTCGGCTTTGCAGCTCTTCTTTTGTTGGTGTTTTTCCTATGACAGCATTCCCCATTGGGCAGATACAAAACAGTGCCGCTTCGAGGTGGTTTGGTCAACTATTATGGTCGTTATTGTGTCTTCGGGTCCAGGTTTTTCCTGTTGTAGGGATTGGCTCTAGGATAGTAAAAATCAGTGGTGTACTGATTCACATACATCTTTCACAGATGTTCCTCTATCAATGCTAGATAAACTAACAGCCATTGTTGGTTAGAAGGACCCTGAAGAAGCCCCACCAGGAGAAGAACTCGACCTCCAGGTCTTTGGCAATAATGCTTGCCAGTGCATCGTTGATAGGGTATGATTACATCCACTAAGAGAAAGTGTCAGTGACCACTAAAAGGAAATTCTTTTCCTGGGCACTCCATAAGCAGATACCCACTACGATACCACTGTGTCAAATTGCTGGGTAGAAAAGCTGGCATTTGCTGCTTCTGACTGTTTGTTCTCCCCGACTTGAAGGTGTAGGACAATATACATTTTCTGATATACTTCAGCAAATTGTCACGAGATTCCTGGCCATTTGTATCGGTTGGCTGTCTTGTGTTGTGTTTGGTCTACCACAGGTATTGTGTTGTTAATGTTGTGTTGTCTTTTATGAAGCTCTAAGGAAAGTATGAGGTAATCGTTTCAACATTTTACTTGTCACTTATTTGGTTTAATATTTTTGGAGCAGTCTCGGGAGGGGCCATGGCCCCTATGCCCCCCCCCCCTCTTTATGGATTCGTACCTGGTGCACATATTATGTAAAATCTAACACCCACTTGAAATCGCCTGCGTAAATGCAGGCTGTCTTACCAATCAGCAGTCTTGTTAGTCATAACCTCATCAGTTGTAGACTTTTTTTTTTTTTTTTTTTTGGTAGCAAGGAAAACATTTGAAATTGTTAATTCTGCTTCCACTAATCTAGCAACTGTGGATGTAGCAAAATTAAGTGTTAATTTCTGCGCTTTGCCGTAATATTCACGGAACTGCATTACATTTTCGAACAAGCAGTGGACGCTTAGACTACCTCGACTTCCATTCAAACATCGGTTCTGAAGTTTATCCGTTATCCTAGTAAATATTACGAAAGAACTATAAATGTAGAAGTATTGTTTTTATATCTGCGGTTATGTTTCTTACAAAATCTTATGGCAGCATTTTAAATATAAACTTATTTTGTTAAAAGTGCGTTTTTGCACTAAAAATTGTATTTTTAAAACGAATAAAAGTTTAAATTAATTACAACCTGCAAGAGCATAGAAATCTCTAACGACCCCAAAATCCGGAATAAAAAATACACGCGTACCTTAGGCTAATTGATTTTCATACCTTTCAGGATAACTGCAGAATAAATAATCTACATAAGTTTTCTTGTCGATCAAATAATACACACATTAATTGAGCATTGTGTTTTGTAACTCACAATTCCGCTCACAGCAATGGTAAGGCAAGTGTTTATTTTTACCAGCCGTGCGTCTGCATGCGTGGCGCGGGAACGCGCGTATGAGTTGGGGGGGGGGGGGACCGCGAATATTTAGGGGGGGGGATGGGAACGTCATGTCACGTCACACGCTTCGCTCCGTGTCTGTACTGATGAATGAGAAGAAAATACGCTATGCCGTAGCACACAATAAGAACGGATTTTTCGAATTTCGAAAATAAAAGTGACGAAATGTGTTGTTATTGAAACCTCGATAATGCTTAAACCCGTTGAGATATCGAAGTGATTTTTGTTTCAGAATAAAACTTTTAAAAATGCATATTACATAATTTTTCGATTTTCCGAAATTCAAAAATCAGTTGGGTGAAAAGCCGTAAAATATGTTTTCAATAAATTCTGGATAGCAATTAAACCCGTGAAATATTGAGGTGATGTTTGTTTCAAAATTAAGCTTACGAATAACTCAATAAAGTTGTTTCCGGGGTATTCTGAAATTCAACCTCTAAGGCCATTTTAAAAAATAAAACATGGTTTCACTAAATCTTCTAGTAGCTCGTAAACCGGTTGAGATATATCGAAACTATTTGTGAAGAGAAACGAAGCTAACGTAAATCCTTAAACAATTATTTCAATATATTTTAAATATTCCACTGCATAAGGCCAGGGGGTGGAGGAGATGTAGAGCGTTCCAGAAAACCCGAAAAGTTGTATCTTTTTGCCGTTCTATTGATAGGTACACCGTTTTGGCCAAGGTAAGCGTTTTGGCTACGGGTCACGGTCGTAGAAGAACAGGTCTGGACACTCGCCTATCTACCAATGTATTTTACTTGACCCCCTTGTTGTTTGGCTGTAGTTCGTCAAGTTACCGAGAATGTTGTACTTTTTGGCGCTGTAGTCTAATCCGTGCGGTCGGACTCAAACTCCGCCCACCTTTTCCCATTGTTAACATTATGAAGTAAATAAAGATTTCTGGAGCCATGATTTAAAATTGTGAGTGAAGAAATTATTTCATAAATTGATAAAAAAAAAATATGTTTTGATAAATTGTTTATCTTAATGGGAGGGAAGTGGGCAGGGTTTGAGTCTAATTGCGCCCTAACTGCAGCGCCAATAAAACAGAATATTCTCGGTAACTTGGTGAACTGCAGCCAAACAACAAGGGGGTCAAGTTTCCAGGCGAGTGTCCAGACCTGTTATTCTACGGCCGTGCTACGGGTCTACATTTAATATCTTAAGAATTCTGACGACCTTTCTTTGTGTAGTTGCTTGGAACGCTGATAGGAGGTTTTCGAAAATATTGTACAAAGACAATATAGGAAAGTCAGAAAAAAATACATGTTATTTAATTCGAGTTCACTCCGATATGAGCGCTGTTCCTTCTACAGTAGCGCATTGCTCTAGGGTAGTTTCAGCTTTATAATTTGCTATTCATAAATTTAAATGTAATCATGAATTTTGAATATAGTTATGCCCTTTTTGTTATTATTTTGGTAAGTTAAAATTTAACATATTTTTAAACACATTCTAATACTATTAGCCTAAGAGAAATTTAGTCCGTAAATGTATAACCACCATAGAAAATAGAGATATAAGAATGTGAATATTGCTAGTGTTTCCACTTCACGCCGTTGATAAAACGTCTCGTGCTCTAACAATGCTAAAAAACTGTACTCTCCTATATTCTTTTTGCGATATTTGGTTTCGGGTTCGAATCCAGTATAAGGCAAGGCGACAGGGAAATGCTGTGATGATATACACGCACGTATTAGTGGCAACTGGCAGAAGAGTTAATTTTTCTTGAAGTATGACAATTTAAGGGTGGTTTTCCCTTGCGACGCAAGTACCCACTTAGGCCGGGTTTATAAACAACGCAACAACGCTAGAAACGCAACGCAACAAATATTTCAGTCGTTTATTAACGTCGCAAGCGACACGAAGTAACCAACACTACCACTCAAAATTTCGTAGAGGCAACAGAAAATTTCTGTTTGTATTTTACCTTTACGAATATGTTTTGTCACTCATCTTTGTTTTCTAGATATTCTGTTGTTTCGGTATTTTTAAATAGAAACCAAATAAATACTATCACTGTGTATTTGAAGAAGCATTCTTAAAAAACACAAAAAAAAAAAGTAACGAAATGGCGGAATCACAGCCTTCTAAAGACTACTTTCAAATGTTTTCACCAAACAAACTGTCGACATAGAAGGCGGTGAAACGCAAGAAGTTGAAAGTTGATGAACTCTTGCGTTACAGTCTTGCGTACTTGCGTTTCTTGCGTATTTTATAAACGGGTGTACATCGATTTCGTATGTTCAATAGTTTGCGTCTTGCGTTCTTGCGTAGTTTATAAACCCGGCCTAAGGGGTGAAAAGGTGTGAAAGGTATAGTCCCGGTATACCAGATATATCATAAACCTGATGAGGTATCGTTATGCTTTGGGGGTGAAAAGTCGTAAATATGTTTTCACCGGCCGCGGTCGGGTATCTAGCGAAAACTTCAGGACCACCTCCAACGGGAATATAATTCGGATCATTTTGGTGGGAGGTGAACGTTCTGACCACTCGGCCGCCGCGAGCTCCATGGACGTGGGTATGGACTCGGTTACTTCGATAGTAGCACGGCCTTGAAAGTGTGAAAGTGGTGAGACACGCTCGTGGTCCACTTCTCCGCCTGCCGCCGTCACAGCTGCAGTGTGTGCGAGGAATACGTGTCTGGACCAGCGACCAAGCCGGAGATATCTGTCTACCGTGAGTACATTTCACACGTTTTCAACAATTAAAGCCTCCTTCACACGTCCATAGATAATAGAGTGTGTGAGGCCAGAACTCTCAGTATACTTGTGATTCAGTTCGAAAGCACGGTCTAAGAGGTAGAGGTCTTGACACTGTGTATGCTCTCCAGTAAGAGAAAGTGACCCCTTCATGTCGCCGAGCGCTAGTAGTAATTTGGTGGAAGATTTGTCTTATTTACATCTCGCGTTTTAACATTTTTGCAATTATTTACATAAAATAATATTAATAAGGTAAGCCGATATAGTATATACATGTTCCGTGTCCATAAATACATTGTCATGTGTGGAACTGTTTATAAAAGTAGTCTGAAGAAATATATTGTGTATTATTATTTTAGTGAACACATTCGCACAAAAACTATAATTTCGTGCCCTACAAAATTTTAGAATCGTTGCAATGTGCATCTACATTTAAAATATTTAAAAACTAAATTTTACTGTTGTAAACAAATGTGTTCCAATACAAATTTACGTTCCCATTTTATTCTTCCTTATAATACTCGCAATTCCGGTAAAAACTTCACATTTTAAGCTAAGCTAAATACAAAAACAAGTAAAATCTCCTACCAAATTACTACTAGCGCTCGGCGACAAGAAGGGAGTCACATTTTATTCCTCAGTGTCAACACCTCTACCTTCATAGACCGTGGTTCGAAAGTTTATGTATTCTTACGGCGATACAGAAAATTCAGGATGAGCTCGTCAGTGATATATGCAAGTCTTCTGATTGACTGTTGAACTGTAGACGCTTGAACGAGGCTTATTTTAGAGTTATTACCGTAAACCAGGGGTAATGTTATCTCTACTGCAGGTTGAATAGATCAATGTTAAACATTATCCCAAATATTGTACAAGGACAATATGGGAAAGTCAGAAGAAAAACAGGAGACATGTTATTTAATTCCAGTTCACGCCAATATGAGCGCTGTTGCTTCTACAGTAGCACATTGTTCTATGGGTAGTATTAGTTTTATATTTTGTTATTAATAAATTGAAATGTAATCATGATTTTAGAAAATAATTTTGCTCTTTTAGTTATAATTTTGTTAAGATAAAATTTTAAATACATATAAACACATTCTAATACTATTAGCCTAAGAGGAATTTAGTCATAAATATATAAACACCATAGAAAATAGAGATGTAAGAATGCAAATTTTGCTAGTGTTTCCAGTTCACGCCGTTGATAAAACGTCTCCCGCTCCAACAATGCTAAAAGGCTGTACTTTCCCATATTGTCCTTGTACGATATTTGATTATCCACAAGGAAAGTTTCTGCCGCTTGAGCCCTGGTATAGGCGGTTCTGGATAAAGTGAGCACTCATAAAAGCCCTGCTAAAGTTCTATTTTCAACCAATTCGTATCTTTCCGCGCGTAACGGTTGACGCCGGGAAATATCTAACTTCTCTGGACACATCACTTGATGTTTCCGCATGTAAGATAAATTGTGCAATCGATAAGTACCTATATAGTTTGATAGAAAAAAGTTAATTAATTATATAAAATACAGTTATGTCGATTTCGGTTGATTTTGTTTCAGTATTGCTGTATTTAAATATGAAAATACACGGAACTATATTGTGTAGTTTCGCTGCCAACCATACAAGCATTAAGGCAACTGTAGTTAATGTTGAATTATATGCAGCAACGGCTGGTGATATTTTTCAAAGGTTAAATTTTTAGTGCTCTCTTTATCCCGAACGACCTATATCGGTAAGAGGTGTAAACTGACCAATCACAGAGCTTTCGTGAATTTTAGGTTAAATGATGTTGATAATTTGAAAGTCACAATTTTCACTTTACAATTAAAGTAAATGACTTTTCTCTTTGCCAAGCCTTGTTAAAAATAACTTTCCTCTGGTCTCGTATTTTACTTGGCCCAGTACCGATAGCAACGCAGCTAGCGGCAAAATTTCTACCAGTACCAAATTCTCCCACAAGAAAACACATTTACTTTCTAAATAGTAGTATAATTGATCTTAAAGAAGGGCGTGGGGGCTCTGACTATTTGTGTAGGCTATTTAATGCCATGCATTTAATCAGTCCACATGAGTTATTTTTTTTTTATTTTTTTTTTTTACTAAACGGCCGGAAATAAACATTTTGAATGCCACAATGTTTTCCCCAGCCGTCACAAAGTAACACTGGTTCATACTACCTAATATATTCCACAAAGGACTGAGCATTTTTAGCAGCTCACAACTGCCATTTAAGAAACTAAATACAGTGTACAGTACTTTATTCCCTGATCGATGTGGCGCAAAGTTACATTGTTAGAATCGCATTCGGGAGGACTTCGTGAATTTGGATTTCCTTGGCTTCCCGAAACAAATTCAGGCTAATTTTTAAAGAAAGGTTATTGCTGGTTCCTCTCCTAGTTTTTGTCATCGTATAAAGTTGTGTATAATCGCCTCAAACAGGAAACATCCAGCTATTTATTCATTCGTTCATTGTGGAGGGTTGCGGTTGGTGCGGTGGGTAGAGCTCTCGGCTGACACCAAGGCGATCCGGGGTCGGTTCCCGGTGGGGTCGGTCCCCGGATCTTCACACGTGGGAATCGTGGCGGACGATGCCGCTAAATAGCGGGTCTTCTCGGGGATCTTCCGTTTCCCCGCCTCCATCATTCCGGTGCCCCCCCCCCCATCCTTCGGGGCAATCAAATACCCACGGGCGTCCAATAGTTGCACCCCCAAAATATTCACACGCAATTTTAAGCATCCTGCATACTAGCAGTGACCAATCGCGGCTTTTGCCATCTTTCCATCTTTTAATTTTTTTTTTAGAACCCGTGTCATTTATTATGTTGCATTCTTCGTAATTCCTTCCTTGTTAAAATTTTGGCAAGATTTAACTGAAAATATGTCAATAGGGACGTAGCTAATTACTTTACCTTTCATTATGTACGTTGTATCCGAACAGTTAAAGCATAACAATGACATAATTAAGCTAATTAAAATTATAAGGTAAAAGTTTTCTCTCACCTAATGATAACCACTAAATCACTTTCAGTACTGATTTAATCCAGTAATACGCAGCTAATAGTAAAATGTGAAGTTTCTATAAAGAAACACTGCCGGTTATTCGTCACATCCTTAATTTATTAAACGATAACGAATATTATTAACAAAAGAGGTGACGCAGATCGAGGTAATTTTAGACTGCTGTCTACACTCTATGAGATAACGGGAAGGAAATTACGAAGGAATATACCTTAGCCTTTAATTAAAGCCATGCTCTCACGTTTTGGCTGTTTTTACGACAGTTATTTATTCAAGCTTATACGAGAACAGATATCATAAATTAGTTTGGCAGTTTTGTTGAAAAAATTTTCCATGATAAATAAATTATACAAATTATACGGTCTCGACTAAAACGCCAACTAACACAAATTTCGTTTGTTATATAATTTGCTGGAACCATACTATTCACTGGCTTATGGTGAGAACAGCTATAAAAAACTGTCAAACTGATTTCTGATATCTGCTCTCGTTTATGCTTCAAAAGTAATTATCGTGAAAATAGTAGAGACAGAAGAGAACTGCCTTGTTTAAATAAATATATAAGTTACATGCCTGTGAACAAAGAGGTAATACAAAGTTACGTGCCAATAACGGTTGTAGAGATTAACGCCGCTTAGCTTCCTTTACAGTTGCTGTACTCAGGTCGTTTACTGTTTGACCTGTTAAAAAAAAATATATGATTTCCGCTTAGTAATAAGGGGCATGGGAAAGGTATTTTTCAGTACTGACAGTCTTCTGAAGCATAAAATATAGTGATATTTAAGAATTATTTCAGAGGTATTGAGGATTAATTGAAACACACACTCCGTTGTTTTACTCCCTTGATTGAAGAATTAAAAAATTCTTGAAATGATGTAATATATATATATATATATATATAAATATACACTCACACACACACTCTCACTCACATATATACACGTAAAAATCATTCTGAAGCAAAAAATCACCCCGTTAATGAAAAACATATTTTACGTTTCTATCACACCCTTAATGATAGAATTTCGAAAAATCTACACTTATTGGGTGCTTACACCTTTAGGGGAAGCGACCTGTAAATTTTTATGTTTCTAGACCCAGCCATTTCGGCCAGGCTTATTTGTTGATGAACCAGTGTGTGAGTATGCACTTAAATAAATAAACAAGCAAACAAATAAGCAAATAAATAATTATATAAATACGTATGTGTAAGTACACATACATTTATTTATATAAACTCACATTCACTTCGTTGGTTTTATTTACTATGGTTACCAAAACTCTTTTGTGGGATGGTGAAACCTACTGACGTACTTGTTGAATGTTGAAGAGACTTGGTGAAGAAGAGTTGGTGGTAAGATGTCGGACCTGAAGCTGTACTCTGTGTCGGACAGCCCTCCCACCTTGTCCGTGAGGATGCTGTTGGCAGCCTTGGACCTGCCTCATCAACTCGTCGATATAGACTTCGTCTCCGGGGAGCATCTGTCTCCGAGCTATGCTCAGGTCAGTGATGGTGCCAGGGGACTGTAGAAGTCAACTTAACAAGTATGCAGTAGAGGTGCAACAATCGATCATACACAATAACGAGGTTACTGCATGGGTACAGCCAATAGGAACAAACGTTTCTTATTGTATTTTGACTGGATTGATTATTCCGGAGGCTATGCTTAAAGGGGTCCAGTAAAATAATGAGGAAATAATAAACTATGCTCCACTTGTATCTACAAAGAACTACGCAGCAAGTTACATACATTTGTTCCTTTAAAATAACCCGTATTAAATCTGCTTTAATGTCACAGCAACATAGCTGTTTCTAGGTGCATTACGAATTGCATCGTGGAATTACCAACATTATCTGTGATTGTTTAAACTTACGATTTTCACCGCCGAACTTAAACAACCAACAGTAACAGTTCAGCTGTGTATGCTTCGGTTTAAATAAATGAGATGACAAACATTGTAAGTTATGCTGCTTAAGCTGTAGGCCTAATGCTTAAGTTTTTAAAATGTAAATCCTGAGATGAACTATTGCTCACCGAAATAACGCGACTTATGTTTTCATAATTTATTTGTTTAAGTGGGCTTTACATTTCATCGATAGTAAGGTGGTTAGAGACAGGTACAAATAACTGTACACAAGGACTGGAACTGAGATAGGAATCGACCATGGTCTTTACTGAGGAACCATTCCAGCATTCACGTGGAGCGACTTCGTGAAACCATGGAATATCGAAATCATGATGGCCGGGATCGGGAGTCTAACCCTGATCCTCCTGAATGAACGTCTGTTTTTAATTTCATCTACAAGATTCTAAACTTTGTTTTAGGCATTGGCAATACAGAGGGCATAACTTAAATTGTCTACAGTTGGCGTTACTTGTCTACTGTTGTTTAGAATATACCTGTTACGACGTTCAGGAAGAAATGACTTTGATTCCTTTAAAGTGTTACTTTGTTATAAATTAAGAAAGATATTGACGATGTAACAATTTGATAATGCTTAAGAAAACTGTATCCTTTCAGGCGATACATTTAGATAAATATCCTTTGTATGGAATTCAAAGCGGTAAATGAAGAACTCTAAGTTGGCGGGTACTGATGCCCTTAAGGGGAGTCCACAACTGGCGAATGGACGGCGTTGCAGCGTGTCACGCGAATTCTTTTTTACGCGAAACCACTTAACTTATTCATATTATGTTTATCTACGAAAAGAACACACACTTAAAAATATGCTTCTATGATTTCAAAAATTCTCAGCACGCGTGTTAGAAACATCACTTTCGGGCCTCGTTGGTCTTTACTTCATACTATTCAAAACTGAAATGTTGTGGTCACAGCTTAAAGTCCCGTTTGGCGCGCTGCGAATAGAGGCGATATGCATCTCGTCAAGCCTAGGACACTGGCTCTTATCACTAAGCTGTTCCCACGCGTAAAATGTGGAAATTCGACACCGACGAAGACTCCTCTTAAGATTCTACTATACTCGTGAAGTACAAATTATTGGTTTTTAAGCCGTTATATTTATTTTACGGTATAAATAAAAAAATTTGTTTAGGTATAACCATTTTAATGTAAACGTGCGTTATAATTTTTTCGCTAAATTTGCTTTACACTTTAAATGCAATATGTAAACAGTGTGAGAAAAAGTCGTGTACTAATTTTTTTCTCTTATTGTTTACGAATTGTATTTTACAAGTAATGCAAATTTAGCACAATAATGTTAGAGAACACGTAAAGGAAATTGGTTCTACTTGAACACATTTTAAATTTATGCTGTACAACTAACAATACGACTTGAAACCTAGAACTTGTACATAAAGTGTATAGTGGAATCTTAAGGGGGCCGCCTGAGTGAATGCATTTGTGCGGCAGAGCACGCGCAACACGTCTCAACCTAGTCAATAAGCTGGTGTGTAATCTACTCGCCGATAGATCGACTATATTAGACATTTAGCAGAGACTCGACTGTAATGACGTAATAGTTGTATTGTACTCGGCTGAATGCAGATTGTTTACACCATAGTTTTCATACCTAAAAAAGACTGTAAAACACTCCTCTTCGTTGTTTTCGGCCGTTCGAAGATAAATCTTCAAAGGTTAACGACCGTTCGAAGTAACTTAAAAGATTAGCGACTGGTGAGAAGTGACATGATGTGAGTATGGAGTAGACCCGGAATGAGGCTGGGGGGCGGGATATCTTCGAAGAAACCCGCAGACAAGAGGAATCATCCGTAACGATTCCCTGCAAAATCCATGGACCAACCCCGCCGGGAATCGAACCCGGATCTCCTTGGTGGGAGGCGAGTGTTGTAGTGACTAACGCCAACCGCGTCCCCTTCAAAGAGTAATGGAGGTCCTGAACTGGGTCTACACATGTGTAATATCCTTGAATGATAATCTCACGAAGATATCACATTGATCATATGTTGAGAAGTTTTATAATTTTTCTCCCTTCGGCCGAAGTTCTGCACACCGCTCAGAGGCATGAGCAAGCGGCAATTTTAAGTATGCAGCGCAAAATTTGCACTGCGTTGCACCTGCTTGAGTCGTTGTCGAATTAAATACCCACTTTCAGTTTCACTAAAAGTTACGTGATGTGTATATGTATAATACCTTTTCTTTCGTCACAAAATATCCTTTGGAACACAAAAAATAACAATTTTTCTGTGGCCACAAATAACGTTTTGTCAGTATGGACCAAACAAAAATTTTTCTGGTGGTTAGAAAATATTTTTGTAGTCATTGCAAATTTTTTTTTGTGGTCAGCACAAAAAAACTTTGGTAAGGTCCATAATGACAAAATATTTTGTAGTGACAAATCAGATTTTTTTTCCAGCGAATCTAAATAACCTAGTATATATATATTTTGTGTTGAATTGATATATGTTATCAACACAGTTTTATTTAAACAGCACAAAAAATGTACAGAATGCTTCAGAAGTGATGCTTAAAATGGTATATAGGACTTACGAATGAAGAGAAGCTCAAACGGTCTAGTAAACATAGACTTGGTGTGCCTCGACGGACTTGCCTCATATACTAGGACCTACGTCCTCTCTCCCGTCTGATATCGGCTACTTCCACATTGCGAGAACCTTCGTGCAAAACAACACATACTGTACAGTGAGTGTGTTGTGAACGAGGTGGATATGACGAGCCCATGTTTACTTAAGGGGAATGGCAAGGTAAGGTTAAGTGGACTTTACGTCTCCGACAACAAGGTAACATAGACGGTAACACACAACTTGGTACAATGACGGGAGTTGGGAGAGCAGTCGGCCATGGCATTTGTTAAGGAACCATCCCAGCATTCACCTGGAGCGATGTCGAGAAAACATGGAAAACAGAAATCAGCATGACCGGAACCGGGGATTGTACTCGAGTTCTCTCGAATGTCAGCCCAACGTGTTACCGTTGCGTCACCTTGCTCGGTTTAAGGGGAATGGAAAGGTAAGAATAATTCGAGCCAATGACAGGAATACGCAATCGAGTATAACATTAAACTACTCATCATAGTTCTGAGTAGATAATTTATAAGTTGTACAACAATCAGTATAATAATACCCAAAGCTGAACTGAATTATTTTCAAAATGACCAAACTGTCTGTATAAAATTTGATTGTTATAGAGCTTTGGGTATTATTATTATATTGATTGTCAAACAAATGAAAGTTCTAATTCTTTTGTAGGCTTTGTGGTTTCAGGCTCTTACTTTTATAAACAGAGTTTTTATTTAATTTATTTCTCTAAAACAAAGCATACTACTGACTGGTGTTGTAGAATCAGGCATCCACTAATAACATATCTACTCGGCGAAAAACCCCGTCGAATTACTATGAGTAGTTAAGATTTTATCATCGATTATGTATTCCATTTATCCGCGCGATGTCTTTCCTTTCAATTCACCGCAACCGTTTTTGCTTCTCCTGATGCATACGTCCCACTCCTATATTTCTTGACCACAACTTCTCAAACATCCTTTACATCTACGTGTTTACAGTAAATCAGTAAAAAAATGGACAAATCCCAGACTCAGCTGAGGTACTGCAACAGAGTTTGAAAAAATAATTTTATTTTCATTTTCAGATAAATCCTCAAAAAGAAGTACCTTGCTTGGATGACAACGGCTTCGTACTTAGCGAAAGGTACATGTTTTGTTTTTTAATTTTATGATTTGTGCACTGTTCTATCTTTACAGATTTGAAATTAAAAGGGACGTATCTACATACAGCTTACATTTTTAAAATAATTTCTTAGAACTGCAAATAATTGTTGTTAAATTTACAGTACGTTACTTGGGTGAACATACAGACATAAAAATTTGTTATCGCTATACGACGTTCGTTGTGTGTTTTAAATTTTATTTTATTTGTTTACTATTCTGTGGATGTTTGATTGGTAGAGCCACGATTTTATGGTGAAAAGATTTTTGAACCATTTGGTTTCAATGCCTTATGTTCACATCCGCAACTCTGTTTCATGGTCAGTGATTGGACGGTTTAACTGTCAGTTGTCTGGAGGTTCTACTGACAAATCACAGACGTATTGCGTCATAACAGCCTCATTGTTATTGGTGCAGTCAAGTGAGGGACGTGTCTGAGCAGAGACACGCTGCCAATAGCCGTGAGGCAGAGCTGCCGAGGTGCACGCGAGACATTGAAACAAAATTATGCAAAAATCTTTTCGCAACAAAAGCGTGGCTCTATTGATTGGCTATAGTTTGCTGGGTGCAAGTTCTGGATACTATGATACTAAATAGTGCAATGAAAAAGTTGCAGGTCTTTTTCTCGGGTAGCACGTCGTTGCTGTTCTCTCGGGGCTGACCGATACTGATGTAGAATTGTCGGTATGACTCTTAAGGATCACAGTCGCGCGCACGGAGACCCCGAAAACTAATTAGAATATCAAATGCCTCGCAATCACTGTCTCTCTACAATTACTAATCAGAGGTGTCTCGGCCCGACGTACTTTGTGACTTGGCGAAATCTTAACGGCGTCCCAACGCCCAAAACAACGACGATGATGGCGCCTCGGCCCACAATACTCCGCGTCTCGACGCCTGACGGTGGCACTCTGCCCTACCGTCGCCGCAACTCGCCGACGATCCTCTCGGCTCGACCACGTCCGTCCCGGACCGTAGCCGGCTCGCTTCTCCTCACCCTGATTTGCGCCAAAACCTCCCGTCACTTGGCCTGCAAGCTACGGTTCGTTTTGGGCCAATCAGGAGTCAGCTTACAACCGATGGCCCCGCCTCTCGAGGACAACAATTCCGGCCAGAACCATATTTATTAAATCATTTCTTAATTTCTCGTCGCTATTAACATTAAGTTACATAAAATGGTTCATTTACTTGTTAACATTAATGATTTCTTAACTACTAAATATCTACAATACAGTAACAACTAGCAAAACTATTGGCTGGACCCCTCCCCTCGTGTCCAGCTAGGGTGGCAGTTCGAGCGGGGGGGGGGTGAGGCCCCAAGACATTCTCTGCACCTGCTTCTCCTCTCCCTAGTTTTCACAAAGACAAAATTTTTAATATAATTTAATATAAAACTTGGTGCAGTAATGGTATCTTAATGAAAACTATTGCAATGTGATCCTGGTATACAATGACGAGGAGAACGAATGGTCGCAAGACATTGTTATTATTGCACATTGATTTATGATGGTTGACACTGATAACTATTGAATATAATAAGTCGGGATGGCGAACGTATGGGCCTGTCACAACTAACAAACATTTCTTCCCATTTCCAACCAAATTATTGTAAATTTTACGAGTATTCGTAATCCACTCCAAATTTGTTTACAACTAAGTTACTAAAAACTTCTTGGAAGTACAAATAATTTTGACAAAATATATCATATCTTGTAATAGTGTAATTTAAGACTGGCCGCCAAAGTTTATTCCGTTTTATAATGGACAATAAGTTTATTAACTTTAATTCAATTCACACCAAACATAATTTGTAAAAAATCTTTTTAAAATGTTAAAAATTAATTTTTTGGTAAATATTTACTTAAATAATATTTTAGGATAAATTTACAATTTGCTCTTACATAACTTTCAATATTTTCAAAGTGTTGTGTGTCTGCATATTTTGCAGAAAACAAAAGCGGTGTCATTGTATTTTCCCGCAGTGTGGCAATACTGCAGTACGTGGCAGACAAGTATGGCAAGAACGACGACCTTTATCCCAGAGAACCACAGAAGAGAGCTATTGTGAACCACCGTCTGGTTTTCAACCTGTCTACATACTATCGATACATCAGTGAGTACGTGGTACGTGTCGATTTCACTATTGTGTGGTCAATACATCTAATAAGTTTAAACAAAAATTTTGATTTCACTGTGAAAATTTAAGGGTGTTCAAGTGCGATAAAATTATAATTGTATATTTTTATGAAATGTTGTTAGTTTTGTAGACGATACTTGTGAGTAGATTTTACTTTTACGAAACAAGTTTAGCTCTCATAGTTTTTTCATAACGGGGTGTCGAAGTCAAAATTTACTTGTTAAATTGCCATGCAAATAGTAAAAAAAAAAAAACTGACCTACTTAAATATAAAAATTCACTGTGAACTTACATATGAGCTATGCCATAAAACACTTAAAAAAATCGAAACGTAATATTTTAAATTAAAAAAAAAACTCGCAAAGTACAGGAAAAAGTTGCAAATTCAGCATTAAAAAAATACAAAAACACTTCGCGGTTTTCTTTTTCAAATATTTTATTACGTAGCCAATAGTATGATATTTCACTGTGAATTATTTCACGTGCGTAAGTCAATTGGTTTTCACTATTTGCGTGACAGCAGAACAGGCAAAATTTTACTTTGACGCACCGTTATGAGAAAACTACGCATGCTAAAATTATTTCGTATGAGAAAACTGCACTCACAATATCGTCTACAAAACTAACAATATTTCATATAAATATAAAATTATGACTTTATCGCACTTGAACACCCTTAAATATTAATTCTAATGCACGAGGGCACGGGAATATTCCACTACCTTAAGACATTTGAAGGTTTGTTGGTAACGGTTTATAACAAAATATATGTTAGTTTGCGAGATGATCAATATAAGAAAATGAATGGAACAACGGAGCAGCCAAACGTATGACAAGTGCTGATTCTGAACCATCCACATAAAGAAAATCTCAAAGAAACTCAAATTTCTATGTGAAATACGAACACTTAGGCCTAATGCAAATGACGCAGAGTTAGAAAGTTGATTACAGTATATGCCTAGATTCTTTGAATTCTCAGAGTTTTAACCTCTTCTGAGTCACTACGTTAGGTTAATTATGAGGGTGATGCATCGAAATTTTTAATGGATTTAATGATTTTAATATTTGTACGATACATGGTTTTCTTTGTAGACGTACAGTGAGACTACATTTAGCAGTAATGAAAATTTTATAGCTTTCATAGTTGTTATGTAATGGCATGTCAAAGACCAAATCTGTATAATAAGGTTTTGTACACTGAAGGAAAACCACTGACTTACCGAGATGAAATAATTCACACTGAATATCAGTGTCACGGGCTACGTCAAAATATGTATGAAAACTTTATTGAATTTTTATTTTTTAAAAAATTACAGAATTCGAAATAAAAAATTTCGAAAATTCTGAATTAAAAAATAAATAAACTAATTAATGTGCTTTCATACATATCTTGGCATAGTCCGTGACACAATTCTTCAGTGTGATATTTTATTTCGGCAAGTCAGCTGGTTTTCCTTTTTAGCACAAAACAGATTATTGTAAACTTTAACCTTGATTTGCCATCATGCAAAACTGTGAAAGCTAAATAATTTTATTACATAGAATATATAGTCATAATGCACATCTACAACAGTAACTATATCTTGTACAAGTATAATAATAATTAAAACAATTAAGATTTTCGGTGTACCGCCCTCGTGAGTCATTGTGCGACACCGTTGAAATTGACTGCATTCCTCTGGAAATCTATTTTCGTGGTTGGATTTGTATCAGTACTTGTCAAGCGTGCTCTGTTGTTTCAATACATTTTTGTGTGATTTTCACGCAACAAAGGTTTCTAACAGCAGCAAAACATAAGCAATAGCGCAAACTTGACTAGCATACACATTCTTGTTCCCTTACCTCACGAGGGAAGAATGCGGTAACTTAGAGCAAGTGTTACGAGCGTGACTGAGAAAATCACTTTTTGGAAAGAATAACTAGCTAGAATAATAGTATACATGTTTCTGAGCATTATACGCAGCGTCGTTATATGTAGCTAATTTCGTGGTAAAGATACAAATTTTCATGTGCTCTCACGATGTAGCCTATGACGATAAAAACATTGTTTCGTATTTGTGTAGAGTGTACGACATGAATCACCAGGCGAATGCATCAAATATGTCTCTCGCTCAAAGACCCACCGTGTATATATATTTACATGATATGTGAAAATAAAGAAGCTGGTGGATTTTAGGCCTAGGTGTGTGATAAGTGGTATACAAATGTACTATAACAGGGTAATTAAATGTTAGGGGATTTTTTTCTCGAACATTTTAGGTTTTTTTGAAGCAGCTAAACTCTTAAAATTATAAGCGTAGTTAGTTCCGTTGATGTTAGTTTTTTTTTGTTTTGTTTTTAATCAACTAATTATTTCCTAATATTTTTTTTAAAATTTATTCTCTATATATATTTAATAATCCAGATACGAAAGCACATTTTAAAAGTTTGAATTTAGAAGTCAGTTAAATACCGGCGTCACTGTATAGCGGGTTTCGTTGGAATTCCTCGTTAATTCCTCTCTCTCACTCTCTCTCTCTCTCTCTCTCTCTCTCTCTCTCTCTCTCTTTCAGTTCATTGCCACTTCATACTAAGGCTATGATTCAACGTTTCTACCACTTTTACTTTATTCTTCTATTCCTAAACGAGAGCAGATATTGAAAAACTGTATCACAGTTATGTTAAAATTATTATGTAATCAAATTTTTCTAGATAAAAATATTTATAGATTTGTTCAATTAGTTCATTAATGAGAATTTACTTTACTGCGTAATAAGTTGAAACCATTATGTAGTTTGTTTTGAAAAACTAGTTAACATAGTATAGCCTACTCAGTTTTGAACAAAACTGAGGAACAGTTTTTCGATATCTGCTCTCATTTATGGTTTAAAAAATAATGATCGTAAAAGCAATATAAACTATGAAGTATGGAATTAAACATATACATATTGTACGAGGAACGTATCTGAGGATCAGGATATCACACCTGGGTGCAGACTTATTGTTGCGTCCGAAGACAGCTGCTTGCCCTGGTGGATGACGTGGAGTGAGGCTCTGTAACGGAGCAGCACCGGAATGAGAAGAATATACGAGCAGTCCAGTTCCGAAATTCCCCTTGTCCACATTCACTAAAACTGAGCAAATCGCGAAAAACTGATTAGCGAGTTAATTTTTTTTTTTTTTTTTTTTTTTTGTAACTTGGCTAAAGCAGTTTTTCAAAGTGTCTCTGTTATTGAATAAGGCGAGTTTTGGAAACTACCATCACGTCAACTTTAGCGCACTTTTAAAAGCTACACAAACCAGTTCAGAACTCGTTTTTCCTTGGTGATGGACGAGAAGAATTTTAGAACTGGACTACTCATATACCCACAGGGTGTCCAGAAACAAATGCACCCCGCGAATCCTGGGCTAAAATGGAGACGAAAATGTTAATGTCGAAATGTTGTACGATTACACTTTATATACACATTGTGGCAACATAGCACTGTAGTTAATGTGTGTATAGACGATTCGGGATAAAGTGAGCACTCAAAAAAGCCCTGCTGAAGTTCTATTTTCAGCCAATTCGATCTTTCCGCGCGTAACGGCACACGACGGTAAATGTCTAACCTCTCTGGACACGTCATTTGATGTTTGCGCGTCTAAGATAAATTGAATGGTGTTATGCAGAAGGCATCCAAGCCAAAAATGTAAAGGACAGACAAAAAACAAGCTCCTGAAATATTATACATTAAAACTTCAGTAGCTAAGCAACCAAACTCAAGCAGATATAGGTTAATTGAAAATTAGATGTATTAATTAACAAAATAACAAATGTCATTTCAGTAACAATTGTTTGTGTTCTACTTTATTAAATGTGGGATGGTCTCTTTATGCATAACGCCATTCAATTGTGTAGTCGTTAGGAACCTATATAGTTTGATAAAAATAGGTATATTAATTGTATACAATAACAATTTGTCGATTTCAGTTGATTTTGTCTCAGTATTGTTTTATTTAAATAGGAAAATAGGCGGAAATAGATTGCGTAATTTCGCTTTCAACCATACAAGCCGTAAGCCAACTATCGTTAGTATTTAGTTATATGCATAAACGGCTGGTGAAATTTTTCAAAGGTTTAATTTTTAGTGTTTACTTCATCCCGAACGACCTATTTACATCCAAACACATTTATGTGCCAAAAAATGTTATGCCAGTTGACTGTGAAAGGGTGAGAGTGATATAATATATAATTTAACAACCTCCCCCTTTCCATTAAACTGGCATAACCTTGTAATCAGCACATAAGTATCAAATATCACACATCACAACCCGAATTTCAAATACTTCCAGTAACTGACTGTCTTGTTCTCCTTTTTTTAACTACAGATGGCACCAATCTTCTACGCTTACGACCGAACAGAATTAGGTCTCAAGAAAACCAACATCGGTCTTTCTGTGTTCGACACTTTCCTGGAGAAGAGTGGAACCAAGTTTGCAGCAGGCGGTAAGTTACTGCCAGTACGGGAAATCTCTCTGTCATCTGATTGACTTTCACGAGTCGCGTAACCGTATTAGATATCACTATATTACTATACTCTTGCATTGTTCTTTTTACTTTTGTTTGCACGGTTCACTCTAAGTACGTAGCTTATTAAGAAGTAAACTATTATTTCAAGCTGGACAGCATTCGTTAAATATATTTTTAAAAAAATTGTCGCCGAAGTGTCTTAAGGGCGCGGTTCACCCAGTTTTCAAAGGTCTATTTTTATTTTTATATTTGTACCATAAATATTTTTTCTTATTTTATACATAAATTGTGATTAAATCTTCCTCTTTGGAAATTTTTGTATCTCTCATAGTTTTTGCGTAATGAATCGTAAACGTCAAAATTTGGACTTTCGGTTTTAAGTACGCCACTAAAACCAACGGACATACCAAACCGACAAAATTCACACTATATAACAATGTTGTAGGCTATGATTTGACATATATAAAAACAAAAAAATTATAATTTTTGTATTAAAAAAAATTGTTGATATTTTTTTATTTTCATTTCAAAAGCAACATTTCTTATTAAATACAAAAATTTTTTATTTTTGTTTTTATATATTTCAAATCATAGCCTACAACACTGTTATGCACTGTGAATTTTGTCGGTTTGGTATGTCTGTTGGTTTTAGTGGCGTACTTAAAACTGTAAAGTGCACATTTTGACGTTTACGACTCATTATGAAAAAACTATGAGAGATACAAAAGTTTCCTAAGAGGAAGATTTAATCACAATTTATGTCTAAAATAAGAAAAAAAGTATCTGGTACAAATAGAAAAACAAATAAAGACGTTGAAAACTGAGGTTAACTGCGCCCTTAAGCAACAATTTCTTCGTGGTATAAAAATCCGTTGTCTTTTAATTCGTCTAAGATAGACTGCTGCTGATTTATTCTTACGGGGGTAACCAGTTTGAACTCTGTTTCGTTTTCAACCAGAAGTTTACCAAAATTAGTTCTACCAGGTTCGATGATTGTTACGTAGACACACGTGACCATATTTGAATCTTAAACCCTATTTTCAGGAATAATTTGTTTACAGGTTCCTGTCTCAGAAATTTGCGAAATGTTATTATTGGCAATAAAGGGCTGACGTAAAGTTGTGAAATGACCAGTTACTGGAATCGAACGTTCTAATATTAGGCCTAGGAATCGACACGAGAAGAATAAGAAATTCAATACCTATTTGGGGGGGATAGTTTTAAAATGCATGTTTCGGATTCAAAATTTGTGTCATAATATTTAACCGAAAGTGAGCAGTGTAGGTTACGTAGTCGTGGCTTGATATTTTTGACTAGGTATTAAAAAAAAGGTAGTAAACTTCTTTAAGCTCTTACCACTGAATCCTAAGCTAGTTTCATTTAGATTATGTTAGTATTTTTAAATTTAAAATCTTATTATTCGGGGCCGAATCGGAGTAGGCCTACTCATTTTCACATTAGATATATGTACTGGATTTAGTTTCTTGGACATATTCCATTGCGATGTAGATAGCTGTCAAAGAAAACTAAAGATATTGGAAAAAAATTAATAAATGGGCAGAGTATTCTTTAGTCAATGGGATACATACTCAACGTAAATTCCATATATGGAATATGTTTCGTATGTATCATATTGACTAAAGAATACTCTGCACATATATGATTTCCATTATCCTTAGTTTTCTTTGACAGTCATCTGTATCGCAATGGAGTACGTCCAAGAAACTAAATCCAGTCATGCACTCCCATTGCACAGTTCTTTCATAGATCACAGAAATATGTAGTCAATATAAATGTGTGCTAATGTACCATCTCAGACGTTCTCGAATTTATTCGGCCTTGTCGAGAACTCTTTGCGGGAGGCGACACATCCAAAGAACCATAGTTTGTTTTGTTGCAGACAAAATGACGATCGCCGACCTGGCGCTTGTCACGTCAACCATGTGCCTAGAGGCGATCAACTTTGACGTGAGCCGCTACCCTCGAGTGGCCGGCTGGTACGCTGACTTCAAGAGCGCCTACCCGTCGTTGTGGGACGTGGCGGAGCAGGGCATGAAGGAGATACGCCACTTTAACAGCCACCCTCCTGACCTATCAGCGCTCAAACATCCTGTACACCCCACGTTCAAGAAATGACCCAGCTACTCCTCGCACCAGCTACGCATCCCAAACAATCACCACTTCCTAATAACGCACCATACGCGTTTACGAAAAGTAACCTGATGTGAGTTATGGACTTGGGTATGAGTCTCTACAATTTTGACGATAATTATTTCTTACGACCTAAACTGGAGCCGATAGCTTAAAATTTCCATGAAGTTTGTTATGACAAAATACGGCACGGTGGTATGTATTTTGCTATAGCTCGTTCAGGATAAAGTGAGCACTAACGATTTAAACTTTAAAAAATATCACTAGTCGTTACTGCATATAATCCTACATTAACTCTAGCTACCTTACTGCTTGTATGGTTGGCAGCGCAGTAAAGCAATATAGTTCCGTGTATTTTCCTCTTTAAATACAAAAAAAAAAAAAAAAAAAAAAAACTCAACTATTGACTGTACTGGTATTTTATATAATTACTGAAAAAAAATTTTTATCAAACTATAAAATAATATTCCTACTGTGCCTTGTCTTACCCGCGCAAACATCAAGTGAAGTGTTTAAATAAGTTAAGCATTTCCCGTCTTTTGCCTTTACGCGCGGAAAGATACGAATTAGCTGAAAACAGAACTTTAATAAGGCTTTTTTGAGTGCTCACTTTATCCCAAATCGCCTATAACTTACGGAATTTAACCATATTTCCTTTTAATTGATAAATTAGCTAACGTCATCACACCGTCCGTTTCGACAAATTACATTACATAGTAAAACCAATTTGCAACAAAGTTACAATGACATTTTCTGATGTCGACTATCTTCCGGGGAAAAAATGGAAGTCGTGAAACTTGGGACCCATTTAATTAAAATCACTGCTGCCTCTTTAGCTACCAGCAACAGTATTTAATTAGGGAATGAGTGTTGAAATAAATTACCTCTAATTGGATAAATAACATATTTAACTCTTTGAAAACAAGGAGCATTCCATGTAAAATCTCTGATGTAATATTGCAATAGGAGAGTTTTAAAAAAAATTACTTTTGTAGAGTGACAGTTTAAAAGATACAAAAAATCAATGTGTATAAAAATGGCAAATTGTTACAAATGACAGTATTTTTCAATAAAGTTTAATTAAATTACTTTATGCTGGAAAGTGTTATTTTTAGCATTAACTCATTAAACAACGCGGTCATTAGCCATTAAGGGCTGTCAAGTGGAGAATAATCATAATTTAATGAGTGTATGAAAATGTTATAATTTTGTAGTCGGTCCAATATTTTCAATATTTTTACTGGATACATAAAATATGGGAGTATTGAAATTCAATCCCTGTTAAGGTGGGATCACACACACGTGTTGAATTTTATATGCACGAATCATAACTAGAATCACTGCTTTTTGGTGAAAAGAATTTCGGAGAATTTTGCACCTATGTATTTCACTGCCTTACGTGCACATACCCAGCTCTACGTCATGGTTATTAGCAGTCGGTATTTGTGTAGATGCGTAACTGTTTCGACTGTGCCAATCAGAATAAGTTTACTGCGACACCACACATATGTGATTATCGGGTAGAACTCAAGGCTAAGAGAGTTAAAATATACGATCACTGACCATGAGGCACACCTACACATGTGCACATATGGCACTGAAATAAACAGGTGCACAAATTATTTTCGCCAAAAATCAGTGGCTCGAATCGTAAAATTATTGTAATTGAAATTTCTCAAATTTCTTGTATTGTCACTTTACATTTTACGTATACCTTAGAATTAAGACACGAATATTTATGCAGAATGCTGCAAAATTTCATGTCAGTATTATAGGGAAACAATCCCCGTAGAGGAGCAAAAAGTGTTATATGAACATAGGTCCAAAAACGCACCGTTTCTGGGCTACAGTTGGCAATACATGACGTATGGTCGATAGCGCGCGGGTAGGATCATGTTGCTGTGGGGGCATAATTACAGCAGTACATAACATGTTGCTATGCCACACACTACGCCACTAACACACAGACAGTAGGAACAACTGTGACACAGCAACATGATCCTACCAGCGCGCTATCAACCATACATCATGTATGCCAACTGTAGCGCAGAAACGGTGCGTTTTTGCACCTATGTTTACATAACACTTTTTGTTCCTCTACACGTGAGGATTGTTTCCCTAGAATATTGACGTTGAATTTTGCTACATCCTGTATACATTATCTGATATCTCCGAAACACCTGTAATCTATTTATGATATTCACATAGTTGAGTGATGATGTAGTGTGTTAATCTTGCTAAGTAATAGTTTATGATAAAGTTAGTCGAAAGTGTGTTTTAATTTTTCCGTTAAGTGAATTATAATAAAAGTAATAACACCCTGAAAATCGGCTTTAAACTCCATGCATTAACATTGTATTGACACTATTCAAAGTGCAGTTGCTTAGTATCCAATTTATATTTTATTTTATATTTAAATTAAATAAAACTTTACAGTCAATAATCACGGTAGCATTACTTCCAAGTGTCAACCTAAGTGGTTGGGGGGGGGGGAGGGAGAGGGGAAAATAATGTCTCTCATTCTGACCACTTTCTTTTCCCACATTTTCCCATTCCCCTCCCCATTTTCCCACATTTGCGTATCACAATGGCATTGTGGTTTGTTGTTAGTAGGAAAAAATCTAGACGATTTTACCCCCAAGGTGCCGAATCATATTGCAAGAGTTTTTTTTTTCTTTTTGTTTAAGTAATATGCACTTCCACTGACAGACAAGTTGGTAAATCCCTGCCACTTAATTTCATTTTGCAGAAATATTAAAAATACATTTTCTACTGTCTCATAAGCTATCGTTACACACAATAATAGACCCATTCAGTTCTAACTCATATTGTTCAAGACTCTGCTCTAATTATGTCATAATTGTATAATTTTATGCAAGATACTATGGCCACTTAAGTTTATCGCAAGGAACTGTTTTTTCCCAGAAACACACACATACATATATGTAATTTTATATACATATAGACTCACACAAACACACACACACATAATTTGAAAACGTAATACGAAACGATAGAAATAATATTTAAAAACCAGTGAAACTAATAATTCTAACATATCCAGTGATGCCTCTCCGTAATTAATGACTCAACAGATCCAGCTGAATGTCTAGCGTTGCGGAACAACGTGTGTCATTGAGCTCCTTCACCCTTCCTGCCTCTTTTACATGCGCCATTGTAGATTGGTCGCCAGGGCTGCAGGGTGTACCAAGACACGGGCGGTGTATGAGGATGGGGGGGGGGGGAGCAGAATAAAGCAGCAGGTGGTACAATGTGCTAAACACTCGCCAGAGACAATCAAGACGACACACTGACCCAGTAAGTCGCCGCGGTGCAGTCTGTCTGTCGTCGCGACGGGCAATATTGTCTGGCGAGGGACAAAGCAGTTGCCGCCGCCACGCCGACGACTGTCTTGTAGGTGGCAGACTGCGAGCAACAACGGAATATGTCGCTGAGCTGAGTGACGGCTGATGTTAGCAGCATTGTGACTACGAGGACACTGATTACGGACAACTGTCTGACTGAGAATATGTTTTTAATACCGTATTTCAGTTTACCTGATTTTGTAAACTCATACGAATGTTTTATTTACACATTTGTTAAAATACAGGGTGGACCAGAATTCATGTGCCAAAGTCCGGGAGGGGATTCGTTATGGAAAATAAGGTGGGGTATATAAACCAACACTATTCTGTGGTAAATATTAAGGGAGCTACGCCACGTTGAAAAAAATAATTTTTTAAACATTTTTCGAAAAATACTAGAAAATATAAGAGATAGAGCCACCAAAATTGGCATAGAGC
>PNEQ01006483.1:0-29597 GCA_003012365.1 Medauroidea extradentata
GAGTAATTGTGTGCATAACTAATTGTGTTGTGAGAGTTCTAGTTGATTACTGTTTTGTGTATTTCGTAGCTTTGTGAGCTATTAAATCCAGTACTTAATTTAACTCTTTTATTTGTAATTATAGACCTCTATCCCAAAGAACTCATGGGAATTGCCCACATATAAAGTTTGTGCTCTCAAACTTGTAACAATATATTTGCAACACTTGGTTTCAATGCCTTACGCGCACGTCTGCAGATCTAGTTCATGTTTTATTGGCTGTTTGTAGTAGGCTTACTTCAGGGGCGTCATTTCAGGTTTTTCTAGGGGGGGGGGCAAGTTTTTTTTCCGGCGACAGTGACCTTGTTGCATCTTTTTTATTAATTAAGAATGTATAAATTAGATACTTTAATAATAAAAATTCAGTTTTATGTGCTTAAGTTAGCATTATTTAGATAAAAAAATACAAAATATATATTTATACACATAAAATTCTAAATCCAGGGGGGGCATTTGCCAAGCAAAGTAATTTGTTACAAACGAATGTTACATTATTTTACAAAACGCCTTACATTGTATGATTGCTCTCAGTCTTGAATTTTTTCAAATCATTCCCTTAAAACGTTTTCAGTATTTTGCACCAACTGGGAGGAGGGGGAAGGTGGGACTACCTAGCATAGAGCGTCTCACGCTTAGATTGCAGTACAGGTTTATATTGACATTCGCTCTCTCTTTTCAGCGCACGGTAACTTCAGTTAGCACTATCCTTGTTTCGCCGCGCGCTGTTGCCAAAAATCCTAAAAATTTTCACTTTGTATCTTTGATTTACAATTTTTTTGCATATTGTACAGAATCGAAACGCGCATCGGGTGATATAGTCTGTACATCATTTACACAGTTTTAAGGAGTTGAAAAAATTAAAAAACTAATATTTTGAACTTGATGCTGTTTTCATGCATCGTTAAATATGTCACATCATAACTTACGAATCAAACGAAAAATCGTATCCAGATTTTTATGGTGTGTAGTTTCATATATCTGGACGCAAACGAAAAAATCTGAAGGCTAAATTTTTTTTTGTTAGTTGTACAGAAATTTTTTTCTAACATAATGTGCGCTTTCTAACAAACTGAAACATCAAAAAGTTGGTCAGCAAGAAACTTTTTTGCTATTCAAGTTAGATGGGGGATGAAAGCGAAGAAGTTGTTCGTAATGAGCGGAATCTATTTTCGAAAGCAACCCCACCTCAATATCTTTAGCCGTTCTCTTGTTTACAGTTGTGAAATGTGCGGTGTATTATTGCCACGCGCATGCCGTGCGCACGCCCTACAAATTCGACAGCAGTGTGTCTCTCGAAGCGTTTGCTGAAGAAAAGAAACGTCCCGTTATCTTTGCTGACTATGACGCTATGTCTGGAATGGTTAATAAATAAGATACAGGCTACCTTTAGTTAGCAGTTTTCTTCGTCCCTTGTCCTAAACTAGTTCAGTAGTGAAACTACGGTGTCTCGCGGCCGAGGGGTTTGTCGTATATGTTACTGATTTCGAATCAAAATTTCATATGCGTAATTTTTTAACATGCATTTGTGTGGAAGGCAAAACAGTGAAAAGTCGTAATATAGGTAGGCTACGAGTAAGGGAGCGAGATATTGTATTGATCGGATTCCTGTATTTTTCACATGCTATAAACGCATTAAGGAAGCTTTAGAAGAAACGGGATGTTCCAAACAAACTATTTCGGCTAATAATAAGAAACAGTACATCAAAATTAATGAAAAATTGAAATCATGAAGGAAACGCAAACAATAAATAATTTCCGTAAACAGATTTAAGCCAATGATACTTCATTTCTGCTACTTGTACGGCAACTATTTTTAAAATCCTAAATCAGAGAAAATATAAAAATAAAATCCTCATACAGTTTGTTTATAAGGTTTTACTATGCTGTCTAATTTGTTTCCTTGACAAAAATATTTATACGGTTTCGGTAAGTTTTTTACTGACGAAAATTCGTAATTACCTTCAACTTTATGTTAAGTATTAAAAAACTACATAATATACAGTAAAAAAATTAAACAATACTGGTAAACATACTATTTTATGTGTGCTCTCGTTTAGGCTTAAGATATAATTATCAAAGAAGTAGTGAAATAAGTGATACACCTAAGATGACGTCACGGCAGATCATCAGTATAGACTCTTTTATTTGATAACCGAGCGTGGTGCAGCATTGGTAAAACACTCGCATCGCATTTGGGAGGACTTGAGTTCGATGTCCGTCTCCGACCATCCTGATTTCGGTTTTCCATTGGGTTTTCCGAAATCACTTTCCTACCTTTTCTCCTGGTCATCACTACCAAGGCCTTGTGCTGTTCGAGAGCATATAAAAACATCCAAATAAATAAATATCCACCCTCTTCCATTTCAAATAAATTGTTAGCAGACAAAAAAGTTAAAAAAAAAAAAAAAAAAAAAAAAAAAAAAAAAAAAAAAAAAAAAAAAAAAAAAAAAAAAAAAAAAAAAAAAAAAAAAAAAAAAAAGACATATTTTTCAGTTCTCATCATACGACATTGGTTTTGATTGACCAATCTCATGATCATCAACTACTCCAACCACGTTTTTGTCTTCAGATAGATGCTACTAAAATGGAAAAATCTTTCGTTTTGCCAGCAGTAACTATAATGAATAAAACACATATAATATTTATTTCTTACAATCCTGCTGCAAGTTGCCTAGTTTACACATTTCTAACTTGCCGCAAGCTTGATTTGCAAGACTACTGCAAGCTTAATTTGCAAGCCTGAAGAATATTTCAAAATTTTATTTTCTGCAATATTTTCACTATCATTACAATTTACATATTAAATATTGCTTGTTTATCGAACTTGTGATGTAAATATTAAATTTCGGCTCCTGTGCCAAGATTGGAACCACCGACCCTTTGTTTTCAAAGCAGGTATGCTAACCCCTTTTTTTTTAATGTTTGATACAAAGGCAAGGCTATCGCCCCGCCACTGCACCAAACATCCCCCCCTTTAAGTGAGTCTATGTCATATAATCCCTAGTAACTTTTTGCTTCGTGTAAGTGACGTAAGTGGACGTTGGCGTGTGGCAGACAGACAAGACGAACACAAACACCCAGTCCTGAACCCGAGGAATTGACTGTAAATGTCATCTCCCCGGCCAGGAATCGAACCCGGGACCCTTGACCCAGCAGCCAGGAGCGCTAACCACTCAGCCAAGCGGTCGGACACCACTGGACTATTCCGAATACTTAAGAGGTGTAATAGTGAGATTCGGTTGAAGATAATGAACTTTGTTATGGAAATGCTGATGTTTGTGAATTAACTAACAACAGTAAGGATATCAGTTTACTTACAGTTGTACGTAATATCGTAATGGTGGTTTTAGCTAGGGCATGAAACAATGTTACTTTTTAATGTGCTTGTTCATTTACAAAGTTCAGTTTAAATTTCAAGTTCGATCATTATTGATGGCACAGAAAATATTTCATGAATTAAGATTGCTGGGTAAAATTTCAATGCAGTATCAGCTTAGTATTGCTGCAAGCTTGATTCAGGCTTGCAGCAAGTCGTGTGAGTAAGTTTGCTATGGCAAGCCAAAAGCAAGTGAAAAGTAAGTTGGCAAGCAGGCTTGCAGCAAGTCTGCTGCAAGTTGCCTACGTGACACTTTTTTACAGTTTTACAAGCTTACATACTAAACATCATTTAAGGTTAACTTGTAAGCCATCAAGCTTAACACAAGCTTGCAAGAAATTTAACTGTAGGCATTTTTCTTAAATACACATGCAGAAAGCTTGTCAAGCTAAATAATACTTACGCCAGCATACAAGCATATGTCAAATGCAAGGCTTGCAATAAGCCTACCGAAGCAAGTTTATAACTGCAAGTCAAATACATGGCTTGCAGTAAGCTAAGATGTTGTGTGGGTATGGAGCAGTGCCGGAGTGAAAAGGCGGGGCAAAAGGGAGATCCCCGAGAAAACCCGTCGACCAACGACGCATAGGACAATGGATTCTAGCATGCGGGTAATTGAATACGCGAAATTTCCCTGTCCCTACCAATCACTGACCACGAAGTAGAGCTGCATGTGTGCACGTGAGGGAAATGGAACAAAGTCATGCAAAAATCTTTTCGAGAAAATGTCCTGTCCCTACTCCCCACCTAACCTCACCTTCAAAATAAATCAAACTAAACCCTTTACCTTCTGTAGAATTTTGCCGGTCTCCGTAGCGTAGTCGCTTAGGCGCCTGTTCATGGTGCGGGAGGTGTTGGGTTCGAATACTAGCTCGCACATGGAGGCTGTGTTGTTCCTTCACCTCATTTCACTCTCATCGGATGTTAGATGGCCGTAAAACCCTCTCAACTTCTATCGAATATAAAAATCATTATTTATCACATTCATGTAATTTAGCGAACGTTAGCTCACTTTATCCTTATTTCAACGAATTGTTTATCACAAAGTGAAGAGGTTTGGGTCAGCGCGTCATAGCCAGTTTTTCAGCGTGGTGAGGTGATAGGCGAATATAGATACACCGGAATGAATGGGAGAGGTAAATGGGAGATCCTTGAGAAAACCCGCCGACCAGTGCCATAATTCTCACGTACGGAAATTCGGATCGTCATCGCCGGGGATCGAACCCGGGAAACTGTAGTTGCTATGGTACTATGTAACACTCTTTCTTGTTATATCGCAGTCTTCGTAGATTCAAAGCTGCACGTAAATTTTTACGATTTTTTTAAAAACCTAGATGCATTACATTATAAAATAGATTTTGTTCTTATCTTGGTAGTTGTGTAACGTAATTAAGATGCATTTGTACCCGATGTAATTTTCAACTATTGTGACGCGAAAACAGGAGAGCGGTAAGGGTCTGACTGCCACGCTCGAGAAGAGCCACATCGCTTCTATTCGTGGCGCTCCAAACTGACGTGCAGTGTTTAGTGTAGAATGTTCGCGATACAGTGAGCACTTAAATTTTTCTTTCAGCCGTTTTACAATCTTCTTTAATATGTTTTATCTGAAAACTTCCATGGAGCAAAAAGCAAGTGTAAATTTTTTACCATCCTTAAAACTGAAAAAAAATTTTTACAATATTTTATTTTCTATGACACTTTGATTGGTGACCCTACAATGTTATTTATGAATAGTAGGCCTATGTAGAATAGGTAAACGCATGCTTCTCATTTTATGTTTTATGAATCCTGAAGTCTAATAAAGGCGTTTTTAGTCCTTTGAGGGGTTGCCAAAGTTTTGTTCGTAATAAACGTGACGCATTTTTCAAAATTATAGAAAACTAGTTTGATGTTTGTCGTTTTCGTAGACAAAAAAAAAATTCCTGTGCACCTTTCATGTGCGTGTATGTAGTCCTAGCAGCTGCTGTGCGCCAGTGTGCTGTTGCGAATGTAGCTTAGCCTTGAATATTAATTCGTGAATGAAACACAAAAATGTATACAAATCATATAACGAATTCCTAATATTCCATTCTTTCTATTCAGTCGAAGAATTCGGGTATTTATGTATGAACAGACAAAAATGTGTATATGTGCGTAAAATACTTGGCCGGTTTTGCGGTTTTTTTCTTCCTTTTCATGTTGTGGTGTAAACGAAGAATACTTATGCGGGTCAATAAACTAGGAAGTCCTTTTTATACCAGAAGAACATATTCTTACTGAATGTATTCAAATCAATTTTATTTTGTTAACATGACCTGTCCAATATCTTGGTACAACATTGTAGGCCTACAGATAAAGATCTGGTGGATGCAATGAACTGTAGTCTAGTTTATTGTGGAGGAGATGCCGTGAACATAAGTCGTACCGTGTAACTCGGACTGACAAGCAGCCGTGTTGGACAGATCCTGTGTAAGGACAAGAAGGTGCAGCTGGGCTGTGTGACTAATCCCCCCTCCCCTCCTTCCCTTACAAGGCCGCGATTGTCACGTGACTGCTTGCTGACACTGGTACAGTTTGTTTCAACGAGTATAGAGGTATACCACGCATTTTTACTCGGTGCAAATATATCCATGTGAAAACACAAATATGTTTGAAAAGTTGGTGTACGTTAACGATCCTCTTTCAGACATGATTTTTTCGTAACATTTTATCAACCGTCATTACACTAGTTGGACAGCGTAATACCAGCAACACGATGATGACAAATAAATATGTTTTTTCTTAAACATTTACTCAAGTTTATTGTTTAGCGTTTGTTATATATTAATTAAAAGTCGCGAAACATAGCGCTAAATATGTTTCTCGCAATACATATAACTATACAAGATGGTTCTGAACTACAGGTACAAACGCAGGGAGGTGAATCCTTATGTAAAATAAAAGTAGGACATATAGGACACTTTGTACCTTCAAACCCACATCAAATGTTGGTTGATACCTTCATCCATTACAGTTGCAATAAGAGAACCATGTTTATTACAAAGCTCGTATTACTCAATAAAACATCGTCAAAAGTTCCACTATCCCGATGGCACAAACGTTTAGTCTACTTAGAGGGTGACCACCCCTGTTCTTTTAGTAATGGCTGAAGGTATCAACCAGCATTAGATGTGGGTTTTAAGACTATTATAACACAAATCAATGCTCAGAGTATTGTCGTTTTATATAATTATATTTCCGATACTTAAAATAAATACGGTTTTCAAATCAAATTCGATATTCTGCGGCTCATTACTTCCACAATATTACACTTAGGTACAAAGTGTCCTGCGTTTGTCCTACTTTATTTTCCATAAGGAATCACCTCCCTGCGTTTGTACCTGTAGTTCAGGACCACCCTGTATACTGGCTGTATCAGTATAACAGTTATAAACTTTCAGGTGAGACAGAGTACACCCAGACGATGGGAAATCACATAGAAATGCATGGTCCATGGTCGGAAATCTTTCCTGTGACACAAAACACGAGAAAGAAAGGACACGAACAAGAAGAGAAAACATGTTTATTAATCGTAATACAGCAAAAATGTTGGAAAGTCTTTGGCTGGTGATGGCGATCGATGTGTCTTTATCTTCTTTGTTCTTAGCTTTTTTTTCTTTGCTGTATTAAATAATAATAAACATGTTTTCTCCTCTTGTTCGTGTTATGTATTTCTTGTGTTTTGCATCGTCACTATACCGTGCCAAATAAGCACTTCCGACTATGCATTGCTATAGCCTATGATTTCCGATTGTCTGGGTGTACTCTATCAAGTATGAAACCGCTGTACAGATACATCCTGTAGAGAAAGGAATAACCTATATATGCAGATGTTACAGTTACGAAAGTTTTCTTTACCAACCTCCGATTAGCTGTAAAAAACGGGAATCATTTGTAAAATAATTTTACTGTCAAAATATACGTACATCTTTCAGCTACATTTCAACATAATCACGGGGCCGCGGTGGCCGAATAGTAAGACCTTTTGCCTCCCACCAAGACGATCCGCGTTAAATTTCTTGGCGGAGGCCCTCGGATTTTCGCATGTGAGAATCGTGTCGGACGATTCCGTTGGTCAGCAGGTTTTCTCGGGGATTTTCATCCCCCCCCCCAACCCCTTTTTATCATCCTGGCGCTGCTCCATACTCACATCATGTCACCCCCCACCAGCGCTGAAGATCTCGATGTTGAGCGCCGACCAAAATCTCACTCACTCTCACTTATTTGTAGTGTAATACAGAATTGGTTTACAGTATCATCTTTGCAAGAGCAATACATGTGAATATTTATAATTAGTTAAAACGTGTATTTAACACCATTTTAACTCAAACGTTTGAAAGATATTGTGTTCAGTGTTGTGTAAGCATAAATTGTTGTGAATTGTATCAGAAAAAAAAATAATCATATCATGTATATACCATACGTTAGTTCAGAGGTGAGTGTGTCCATTCTAAATGTTACTGTGCCTTATAATGTTTCAGGTCCGTCAGAGGTCGATGCTTTCAGGAAGGGAAGAGTTCGCTTTGTCTTGTTCAAAGAGTAAGTAACTGAACATTTTTAGCACATCTAGTAGACTGCTTTGTGGTATAGGTTGTGAAACCTGTCTTTTCAAAAATAATACAAAAAATAACATTTTATTGTGTTCTTTTTTGTTATTGTGAAATATATACGTAATGTTAGTTTATTATAATATATATATCATATTACAAAGTGAAAGAAATATACATTGGCTGAAAGGGAAAAATTAAAGAAAAAATTAAGACTTCTTTGAAATTGCTCACCTTTTTGTGTCCATACTACAAGTTAGTTGGATCAATATGTTCAATTCAATTCAATTCTTTATTGTCCTGTCGACTACAATATATCCAGAAATTGTACAAGTAGTATAGGACTCGTCAAATGATATACATACATATATACATATTTATAATACACAACATAGAAGGAACAATATGTCACTTTTAAATTGCTGATAGCCCATCTGTAACATTACTGTACAAACATTTACCATCATTGAACACTTAGATGTTGAACTCAGTTAAATTTTAGATTTAGATTTAGTTTATTGCATCCTTGGATCTTTTATGTGTACATTTTTGCACAAAGATATCGGACAAGTCATATTTACAATATACAATCAAATGAATAAATTACTTAAGTTATACATTTAAAATTATAGGCCTACACTAAAAGAGCGAAATTCAACATTTCTTGTCGGTTCTGGCTCGCACGTAGGCTCACGTCAGCATACTTCATAGTCTCCACATGTAAAAGAAAAGAAAAAAAAAACAAGAGAAGAAACAGAATCTTAACCCAGAATAAATATCTTAAATAAGTATCTACACTGTCATAGATCCACTCAAATATTCATCGACTGTGTAAAAAGCATTAATGATCAAGAAATCTTTAAGGTGTTTTTTGAATATTTTTGTGTTAGCTAAACATGCATCTTGCAGGTGGCTGGGGAGTTTGTTGAACAACTTGCAAGCTGTGTATGAAGGACCTTCTTGCTGTAAGGTCAAGTTGACAAGAGGCATGTGTAAAAGGTTTTTACTTCTAGTGTTATGGTTATGAAAATGTTCATTTGTGTGGAACAACTTCTGATTTTTGGAGATGAATTTCAGCAATGAGTAAATATATTCACAAGCTAAGCTCATTATTTTGGAACTTTTAAAAAGGGGTCTACAGGATTCAGTCTGTTTTCTCCCGTGAATTATTCTTACAGCTCTCTTCTGCATACGGAAAACATTATTTCTGTCAGAGGAGTTACCCCAAAACATAATAGCATTAATATTTACAATGATAACAGTATCACATTTTTGCATCAAGAGAGCTTAAGGACTGATCATGAGACACTACACAGCAACAACAATAAATTTCATTGTTATATTTCCCTCAAGGGATCTCGAGGACAATGAGATGCAGAGTTACTTTCAGTAAAACTCAATATTTACAAGCACAGTTACCCATTACCATATACACATCACTACTACGTAAAATATTCATCAATATAATAATGTGCGGAGGATAATAAATACGTCTTAATTTCTTTTTTTAAATAGACCAGTGTTGTTTGAAAATATCTCCTTATAATTAGATGGCAATTAATTGAATAACTTTACTGCTGAAGAATATAGTCCCTTCTGGCAAATAGATAAGTTAACTGCAGGAATATTTAAGTTTATTAATTGTCTGGTCTTTATCCTTATTTTTTTGCGAAGTCTGCAAAATTATTCGCTTAAAAAACAGATAATAGAATAGCAATATTGCCCAGTGAGAGTTAGAATTTTCTCTTTTATGAAAATTTGCACGGTTCTCTGCCATCCACTTTACATATTATTCTCAATGCCCTCTTTTGGATTTAAAAAACTTTATTGCTATCTGTTGAGTTTCTCCAAAAGATTGTTCCATATGATAATATAGAATTGAAGTATGAGAAATGTATTTGTTTTAAAGTATCTTTAGTGACTAAGGATGACATATGCCTCAGAGAAAAGCAAGCAGCAGTCAATTTATCAATTATGTATTTAACATGTTTTTTCCAATTTAAATTTCTATCCAATTGTAGTCCCAGAAACTTTGTAGAGCTAACTTCTTATAAATTTTCCACATTGGCTTCAATCAACACTTCTAAATGGAATGGAATATAGTTAATCTTCTTATTATTTAAATGTTATTTATTTGCCAGGAACCAATTTGTGAGTTTTACTAATACAACTTGTGAGTTTTCTTGCAATTGGACATTTGACTTAGCATTTATCAATAGACTGGTGTCGTCTGCAAACAGAGTGATTTTAGAAGACGGAGATAATGATTGCATGTAAGTTGGGAGATCATTAATAAATATAATAAAAAGCAATGGTCCAAGAATAGATCCTTGAGGAACACCATGTTTAATATATTCGTAGCCAGATGAGAAGTCATACAGTGTGTTTTTCTTCTTTAATGATAATCTTTTGCTTGCGATTTGTTAAATCAGATTTAATTAGGGAATTTACGTTGTTGTTTACGCCATAGAACTTAAGTTTTTGTATAATTATGTAATGATTTACGCAGTCAAATGCCTTCGTGAGGTCACAGAAGATCCCTACGACATTTTCCTCCTGATTTAGTATATTGAGGTGACGTGCGCTGGCACACACGCATCTATCAGCGACCGTTGGCGCATCGCAGCGGTGCTACAGTAATGGTATTAACACGCCAGATATAGGAACACGCCCAACTCAGCAAGCCGACCGATGGCGACAACTAGAGGGCTACCTTAATATCGCCACGTGGGTAATACTACAGGACAAAAGGAAGTAAAGGGGAGCCACCACAAAACCATGCTCAGGCAACACACACACCTGTAGCACCCATCGAGGAGCCCGGCCATTGGTCGTTTCTGTGGGCATTGAACAGTTGCTGTACACAACGTGTTCAATTGCCGAGACACCAAGGTACGGAAACAGACTGTGTGACGTTGGGAACATATGGGATGAGTGCCGTCACATTTCGGAAGGTTCAACGGCCCTTAATAACACCAACTTTGTCGCGAGACACGGGAAATAGTGAAGTTAGGAAATCACCTGAAAGAATCAAAAGGAGGTTCGCCCGAGTCGCCACCGCGACTCAGGATGACAACTGCATGGAGCGATAACCGGCGCCGAGCGCGCCAAGTGTTTGTGTGTAGATGCAAAATAACCCAATATATAATCTCTTGTAGTGCAACTAACAGTGTTCTGTGAATTAAGGCCAGCCTGAACTTTGAGAGAAAGGTTAACAAGACAACCGGAGCGGAAGGCCATTTAAATAAATTTCCCTACAGAAATAAGCCTTTTCATGTAAATCAATCAGTGCTCTTTTTTTTATGTTATAGCATCAATAGTTATTGTGTCAACTTAATAGTGTTTTGTGTATTTGCTATTTAACTCCCATGCGTGGAAGCGGAGAGCGGTAATTTGTCCGCGCCCTTTCTCGCCTTGTGCGAGGGAGGACGCCTGGGCCTGTTGAAGTCAGTCTTGTTCCGGACGTGAGGGATGACGGCCACGCAACGCCGCTGCTCCTGGGCCTTCGAGTTCGTACTGCAGCCATTGTGCAAGGACAATAGTAACTTCATTTAATCTATTTAGTACGGAACTTTACGTAATCCAACCAAGTGACGTACCCAGGAGCAGTGCCGCCCCAACCTCGTAGACTCACAGTTCACCCGAGAATTTATGTTCATTTTAGTGTTATAGTCGCGCAATACCGCGGTTCACGGTATTCGCCACCACCAGGCGTCGAGAGGGGGATCCGCTTCACGTACGCGAGTCCATGTTGTTTTGTTTTCGGGAACAATAAACGTAGTCTAGACGTACATTTTGTGTTACTTCGAGCGTTGCCCTGTCTGGGCATTTCGGGGAGCTAAACCCTTCCTGTTAAAACCAGCACCTCGTGGGTTCAATACCCACCTCAACCAAGGACGTGGAGGACTCAAAGGGACGCAGCCACACGGGCGGTAGACCTACGCCCCAGCAGCAGCCGGTAGCCTACGGAAAGTTGTGATGGAGAGCCGGACACTTGCTTAGTGTCCTGGTAATGGCACTGAGGAACCTACTTTTACCTTTGGCCACGCCACCGACACGTCAAGATGACACCCTGCAACGTGTGGCATAAAGGTTTCGTCAGACAACGCGTGACGCAAACAGGAACAACAACGGGAAAATGTATGCGAAGAACGTGCGGAAACTGTTGAGTGTTAATATTTGAAGCATTTACGGGGACTGGTGTGAAATCTGTGACGGGATGAACAGTGTCGACGGGAAAATTTTGGGACGTTCACGTATGTAAGTGCCGTGGTGCTTTGTACAAACGCGCGGCCCGCGCGGGAAACGGGCGACAGCGCTTTGCGACACGTCACGTGATGCGCATACCACAAGCGTGACGTCAGAGGGAGTCAGACAACGCCACCCCCCCTTCCCCACATCCGACCACCCACCGAGCGGTACTACCACGTCACTGCGGGCGCGCGAAGGGGAAGGTAGCCGAGAGTGTAAACAAACCCACGTGCGCGCAGATCGTAAACAAACATGTAGACATCAGGCGGACTACCGACAGCACTCTGTCGCGCGTGTGTGAAACCGACAGCGGAATTATGTAGCCTTGACGAGTTCGGACCCTTAGGGACAACATGCCAGTGTGAACATATGGACAGTAAACAGCGCCTCCGGGAGGCCATTGAACACACACACCGCTAATGCAGATGTCCCTAGGTCGCGACGCAGAACTGTGCTGGGACTGCATGAGACCGCATAATAGCACAGGATTTAGCAACCCGCTCCTTACTGAACCATGTGATTGCAAAGTCCGACGAACAGACGCACACGGACTCCGACTAGCAGGCAGACAACAGTGTAGCAACTTTTTAGGGTGTGATGGCAATGGACAACTCACGTGCGCGAAGTGCGAGCCGGAGACAAAGCAGTCGTGCGGGATCTGTTGAGCGGGAATGAGTTACACCCGACACACTGTCAACAACCAGAGTTTCACGGCGTGGGAACAGATGTTTGGACATGTGAAATGTGTGGGTACAAGGCACACCAGCGATGTGTACCTCGAGACGAGTGGCCAACACCAACAGACACGGGGTTTAGGTGTCACCAGTGCACACGACGCCGGAGAGCAACGGAGCAAGCAACACACAACAGTGCAACATATGGCCAACCACCAGCTGAGCAGCCCGCCCGATGCAGCAATTCTGTGTACACACACCGCCATGACTACACAGAGTTTTGAATTAGTAGGTCTACATTTTTTACACCACAAATACTAAATTTCTTTGAACCAGAGTGCAGACTATGAAAATTATTAGCTTGTCTAGTAATATATTTATGAATATCTTTATTATATGTAAAATATAAATTACTGTATAGGCCTATTAACTCATGAGTAAGTTTATATACATATATACATGACAAAACAGTCCTTAAAATACTCAAAGATTGAATCGTAGAAATTTCATAAATTAACTTAGGCTGCGTTCCAATTCCTTTGCAATGTCCCCTCGTTCACTTGCCCTTGAGCCCTTTATGTCCCATAATGCCTCACGAGCCCTTGACCTCTTCGAGGCGAAGTGCGTATTCGTGGTTTCGGACACAGTTATTCACTTAAACAACATAACCTATATTGTACATGTATAAATAAAGTCAACAATTCTGCTATTCGGAAATTATGAAACATACTTTTTGTGATAGGAATAAAACTTAACACTGTTTTTGAGAGAACACAGGCGGAATGTTTAATAATTATATATATCAAGCCCTACTATCTGTATACTGAATCAAACGGCTGGAAGATACTCTGCACAATGAAAATGGTTTAAAAACAAATTGTATTGATTGATTTATGTTTATACATATTTTTAATTGCGCTTAAATTAACTTAAAAATGGTTTTGATTTGCTTTTTATTTAGGGAATATAAAGTGAACGTGTAAGGGAATATATTTGCGCACATTAGAAAATCATGAAACATTAACTAAACTAATCGCTTCGCCATTTCGCGCAACATTTCTGCATAGTTATCATGCAATCACACTTCGTAAATAAATATATCTCATTTACAGTTTAAATACTCCTCTGTCGAACATCGCAGCAAAGTGCGTAAGGGGACGTCGCACTTACCCTTAGCTAAAGGGGACATTTAAGGGTGCATTCGTACCCTTCGCTCAAATTGGGCACTTGAATGACGTCACATCCGCGATGCATTTTTTAGGGCACGAAGCCAGTTAAGAGCCCTTACAGCCTGAATTGGAACACAGCCTTAGTTGAAGTATAAGCAGGAAGCCCACATTACCTTGATAGCTCTATTTTGTAAAATACTCAAGGGAGATATAATGTTACTGTTATTATTGTATCCCCATATAGGAAGCATAAGTTATAGGAAAGATTTAACAGCATTCCAGTAGACCTTGAATGAGCAGTTGCTTTAAGGTGTAGAACTTGTCAATACAATATCATATTACAGAACATGTTAGGCCTACATACAAAAACACATATCCAACAATATAGGTAAAATTTGTGTGAATACATTTACAGATAAAACACATACAGCTGCACATACACATAAACATATGAATCTGTGCAAGTAAACATGTACATACATATCCATTCACACATATTCAGATAAGCAAGGTTCTCAAGTTAAGAGTTCAAGAATTCGTCTACAGAATAGGCTAAACTGTTTTTTGAAATTAGATATTCCTTTAAAACCAGTTTTAATTGTTTATCATGACTATGTATTAAAGAAAAATATAGTGTATCATTCTCAGTGACTGTATTGGTAATATATTTCTCACTCTACACAATACCCCAATAACTGGAGAAATTTTCTTTTTAATATGATTTATATGTTGTGTCCATGTTAAATGTTCATCAAAATAAAGACCTAAACATTTTACAGATGTTTCCCTAATTATTTTCTCACTACGAAATAATAGGTTAGGACCATGTTGTAATACAATCATTGTGGGTTTGTGAAATGCCACATAATTTGTTTTGTTGACATTTAATGATAATTTATTTAGAGTTAACCAATTTTCAAGTCTGTTTTTAGACAACTTATTAAATGCTTTTAACTCTGGTTTTGAGAGCTTTTCTCTCCATAACTTCACAACCACAGCATTTTAAAAATGGAAAGTGAATTGACATAAGTGAAAATTGTTGTATTTGAATATTCCTAGGACTTTATTGCTTTGTAAATAATGAAGATATGATAGAATTTCTGCAAGGTGAAGTTCAAGTTGATTAGTAGTGTTCAGCTTCACAAAAAAAGGTAAATATTATGTATCACTACTCATCATGTATTGGCCAAACTAGTAATTTTAGACATATAGTTAATTATGAAAAATGTTCCTACATACGTTATAAGTAGTGCTACCTAATTTTTTAAGTTATTTTAAGTTGGGTTAGGTTATGTTAGTTTAAGTTAAATTAGGTTACGAACATTAAATTAGGCAACCTAACAAGAAATTTGTTACCTAACCTAACAACTTAACTTAACAAAAAAGTTTTTTGCGTAGCACTACTTATAACGTCCCTAAAAGCGTTTTTCATAAATAAACTATGTCTGAAATCAAAAGTTTGGCTGGTACTTGATGAGTAGCGATTCTAAATATTTACCCAAAAAAAATTTTGTCGCAATTATACAACCTGGTAATTTTATTGATATTTTGTTGGTCAGGGAAATAAGAGCAGCTGACCTGGAAAAGTCAGGAAATTTTTTTACAGGTTTTGCTAGCCACCCTGGATTAATATCAGGCAACATTTTAGCTGCCTGCACCACGCCGTAAATGTAAGGACCAGGCCTATCACATACATTGAGTCTTATTTGCTGCTAGGCCTATATTCAATGTTACTATCGCTCCGTAAGTCTCATTTACAGAGAAAAAATAACAGCAACATAATAACAAATGTTATACATTTTATTTGAAACGATGCTGCAAACATGAGGATAACACAAATGTTGCTAACATTGTTCTAAAGGCTGAAGCTCGTAAATTAGAAAGATTGTTATTACTGTAAAGTGGGGTTACTTTGCTAATTTTTGGAGTTTCTTTGCAGTTTGCGCCAGGTGTTTTTGTTTTAAATGAAGGTTTGTAGCTTCTTAAGTTGATTGCAGATTTACAACTAGCAGTTTTAATGATAAAAAAGTACTTCAGTGTTAAGGTAATATTGACATTTTAAATAGTAAATAAAATTATTTGTGTAATTCAAAATAGCCCACTTTACTGTAACTGAAGATAACATGGTTAGTAACATTTGTTGCCAACATCTATTGGCCTAGACATTTAGGCGCCGGTCTGCGGTGCAAGAGGTCCTAGGTTCCAATCCTGGCTCGGGCATGTTACGAAATTATTCAATTACATCATATCTCTATTTCCGAGTTGCCACATACACGTACAGTTTAAACAAAAGTTAGTATTATTCGCGGGGCTGAACGAACACCAATGTGATGTTACGGGACTCAACCACTACATGTTACCTCGTGAGTTATGTGGCACATCCTACCTATTGTTTATAAAATTATTTGTAAAAAATTCACTTATAATTATAATCTATCGTAGTCTATGTTAAAAAACCACTAAACATGCAACATGGCATTCAACTAGAAATTTAAGCACTGTTTTCCTCTATATGCGAGAATTTTTAAACCTTTGCCTGTTAAGTCTACTTTATTTTTCGTTATACAGATCATCATGAAACATTCCACTAGATGTAGGATGGGTCATGGGTATGATGTGGGTTTTAACATTACCACAATCTTAGTTACTAATTCTGATCCACCGATGAAATGACAGTGTAAGTTATCATAAACATGAATATGTAAGAAATACAAAATGTGTATACGAAATTTTTATTTGGTTTATGAGAATAATAAAGTTCACCGTTTCGTTTAGTCTAATTTCAAAACATATAATTGATAAGAGTAAGAGGTACGATGTTCAGATGCTAAACAAGTTACTCTAATTCACATTCAATTCAACCTAACTGAATTATTTTATTTGAATAAATACTACTTTGACTATTCAAAATTATTAGTTTTTTGGTTATCTGGTAAATAAACAGATAATCTGAGCAGAGTATTTTAAACAATTCCTTTTATCCTTATAGCTAATGTTTGAAACTTTCTTCACTAAACAATATAAAAACAAAAATTTTGAGTGGTCAAAGCTACCCCGCAATGTCAAAGTAACCCCGGTTTATGGTACATACTAATAAACGAATTCAAACATCCGTGCCCGAGCGCCGAGCCCGGATTCGAACGGGGGCCCACTCACACCGCTGTTGTGTAGTTTCCTCTCATGTAGGCAGGTCCTTTAAAAGGTGAGATTAATCTCTTATAAATAAGTAAGTTATTGCAGAAAAATCATTCCAGAGTGGTAGATGAAAATAGAATTTCATATTATGTAGACCTACTCACCAAGCCAGAATTCAGTTTCGCAAGTTAAATGCAGATTGCACACACTACACTAGTCTCACGACTCACATTGTCACAGCCACAGGTAAGAACTGAAGCAGAGGTTTTCCACAAACAGCAAACAAGTCCCGTTAATGTGGGGCCCTGTGCGAGGGTAGAAGGAGTAGGAGAGGATTATCCAGGACACTTCTTGCCCCCATGCCCTGCGCGTTGAAGAAGAGGAAAGGCGGCTATGTTCTAAGTTCTACCTATGCTTGAAACGTTAAGAGATCGTGGCGAAAACGGCAAAGTTGAAGGTTCACGACCATATAAAAGTAATATTTTTGTACTGTATCTAGTGTCCTAATACAGTAGAATATTGGTTAGGCCTACTTGAAATAATATTTATTTTCTCTTGCCGAACAGTTGGGTTGTTTGGGGGGGGGGGGGCGATTGTCTCCCCTGTGGATCCGTTTCTGGGAGGGGAGCACCTTGAGTGAGCAACCTGAATACGGGCAGATGCATGAAGGGGTGTTCTGTCCGATATCTAAATTTTTAATGTGCTTGTATGTTATGTTTTCTCTAATTGTATTTGACTGTGATTTTTTTATGATTAGAATCGCCTTAAGCTATTTAGATTTGTTTTACACGACATCTGTGTTCATTTGACAACAGATTTTCAAGGTGTCGCTTTAAGTCCATGTTTTGTTTATGTTTGTAAATAGGTTTATTTGTAACTAAGGTGTCGCTTTAGACAATTGTGTCCATTTGTAAGTTGGTATAATTAGGTATTGCTACACTATCGAACTAACGTGACTTGAAATTGGTCAATTCTAGGAAGTTTCGAAAAATGTCTTAAATCTTGTCTGGCACAGACTCTAAAAATAGCAATAACTTTATGTTACTGTCTTAATAAATTGTTTGTATTCCAAGTAGTCTAAAAATATCATAATAATTTTTTACTCTTTAGTAAGTAGGCCTACTGGTAGTATTGAAGTAACACAATAAATTTTTTTTTTATCCAAGTCTGTGTTATATTTTTAAAAAAAAAATTCTATTTCTTGATGTTTTACAGAGTTCCGGTGCCTACCTTCTAAATTCGTGCTGTTTGTCGTTACGGAGTTCCATTGTCCCTTCACAGTCCAAGTCAGTCCAAAACATCCTTGACTACAGTTAGGTACCTGCATAGTCTTGGACTGTCGTAAACCTACCAATATCTTAATCACTATACATTTCCTATTCAATTTTGAAGAGTTCCCTGGTGCCCAATTTTTGAAACAGTCGGAATATTTCCTCTAGAGGAATGTTTGACTCAATAGCGAGTGTTGGAATGTTAAAATACCTATTTTTGAAACGACCATAGTCTCACTATTGTGTCGGAATTGTAAGATTACGATATCACGACGTGGCATCTTTGCAATTTTTGTGACGTCACTGTCGCGCTACCAATCGTTTTTAAGCATCGAGCAATTGTAACAAGCAAGTATTTCTGTAATATTTTGTGGGGAAACATGGAAATGTGGTTATAATTTCTGCAGTCATTGTAATGAATGAAAACGAGTGTAATGTCTATCGTTACCTGAAAGAAAACTAGGAAGTTGTATTCCTAGTTAATTTGGAATGCTCGTCATGGTTTTTTTTAGTAAATTCAGTGTACATAGGTACTTAACCTTAAAACTCTTGGCTTGCGATCAATGTTTATTGCAGAACTGCTGTGTTGGGAGTAGTACATTCGACAAGGATTCAATTTCACTTACTGATGTTTTTAACCCCAGTAATTTAACACCAAAAGCACATAATTTTATACGTGTAAACGTAAGGTTCTTGTTGTGAACAGTTTAGAATACTTTTATTCAATTTATTGTTTCATGTGTAACAAGACAAAAAACCAGGATATGAATATTCTATTTTTGTTTGTAATTTGAAACATGGGGACTTGGTCAATAATACAACAGTGTACCAAAATATTGTTCAACATATTCATACACACATATATTTTCCCTTGTTAAATATCTTTTGCAAACTTATTTTATTTATTATCAGTAATATCTGGTTGTCCTTCCAACCAGACTTGTCATAAACTTTGGAACCTACCCAAAGGTGTACTTAAGACATTTTGCTAAACTAAAAGGGAGGATGGTTTTTGTGTTTAGTTTCAAGTAAGTAGGAAGTGTAGGTATACTGTACCAGCACTTTTTTTTTACAACTGCACTTTTGAAAAAGTATGGCTGCATTCAAAGGGGCCATGGCTCATCATGTAGTCAAGCCTATATAGTTTTATCACAAATGAATAATAATAATAATAAGTTTTATACTTTCTATTGGGCTAATGCCCAGTGGCTAGCAAACTCCTCCCCATCCCCAAAGTACCAATCCTTCAGTCCCTCCCTAAACCTTCCAGCCGTCCTCACCAACATCAACTCTCTATCCCTCTCTGTTCTCCTCCACACCGTTTGAATTTTCCCACTGTTACCGTAAACCGGGGATACGTTGACAATTTTCGGGGCTACTTTGATTATTCAAAATATTAGTTTTTTGGTTATCTGGTAAATAAACAGATAATCTGAGCCGAGTATTTTAAACAATTCCTTTTATCCTTATAGCTAATGTTTGAAACTTTCGTCACAAAAAAATATAAAAACTAAAATTTTGAGTGGTCAAAACTACCCCACTATGTTAAAGTAACCCCAGTTTACGGTATTTCTTTTCCCTTTAAAATTCCCTTAGTTTCTAGACCAAACTTCCTCATCCCCCCTCCCTATTCATCACCCAATACAACATGACCAGCCTGCTGTCCCTCAACGGTTTCCATCCCAATTCCTTCATCATCATGCTAGGCCTATAGTTCCTTTCCTCCTCACCAGTCTGACCCTGCCTTATCCATTTATTCATCACCTACCTCGCTGTCTTTCCCTGCACCTCTACATTCAGATCCCACTCTACAGCAGCATATTCCAATACTGGATGAACCATCGTGCAATATGCCTTTCCCTTCACCTCACTACTAAACCCCTTCAACGCCCTCCTGAGCAGTCCTAAATCTCTTCTTCCCTTCTTAACCACTCTCTCCATCTGCTTTGTCTACCTTAGATCTGCCTGAATCACAACCCCTAGATACTTATATTCTGTGGCTTGCTCTATCTCCTGCCGATCCCATCTGAATAACAATCTACTCACCATTCTCTTCCTAGTAAGCCTCACCAACTTGGTTTTACGCACATTAATCTTCATTCTGTTCTCCACTGTCCAAGACCACACCCTATCAATATCCTCCTGCAAGTTGATTCCACTGCCCACGCAACACACATATACTGTACGTAAATTGTAAGTTTCTTATGGGCATTCATTGCTTATGTTATATGTGTATGATAAAGACTTGGGAACTTGCGAGAGTGAGGGTTGGTAACAGTGTGGAAGGTGGGGAGGTCAGATGAAAGATGGCTTGGAGTTGAGTATGTAAATGCTAATAAAGTAAAGAACAACGAGTGTTTGTTATTAATGTAGAATATTCATAGTCTCCTACATACTAGTAGAACAATATGTACATGTAATATTCAAATTAGGTGCAAAAATAATTTAAGTGTCCCACCACTGAACATAAGTAGAACATATGTATATTGTATACATAATGTCTCTACATGAATAATGTAAATCTATTTAGCTATTCAATGTATGTATATTATACATATATTTTCAACTGTTCATGATACTGGTCATTTAAATTTATTATATATGTGTAATAGGTAAGGTATGTCAAATATATGTGCACATAAAATCAGCTTTTAGCTACTGTGTACACGTATATTATATGTTGTGTGGATGTATATAGTACAGTAAGTCCCCGATTTACGTCATACTGATTTACGTTTTTTCGGATTAACGTCGCTAATGTTTGAGTACCTATGTTTCAATTTAAGTAGTCGCCTATTCAGAATAACGTTTACGATTCCCGTGCTTTTATTTATATTTATACACTATACATAAATCGTCATATGTACGGCAATTTAGCGTTTTATTTGTGCTACGTAGTGTAAGCTACACGCATGTCGCCCTATATTATCATACGTTGCGACAAATTCTTCCTGCCTATAGTGAGGTAATAAAAATTGTTGAATTAACTTCGATCTTAAAGGATGAAGTGTTTATTGCCAGCCGCGGATGGTTTAGGCGATTTAAGCCTAGGTATAGTTTCCACAACATAAAAATGAGAGACGAGGCAGCAAATTCCGACACCAGTGTAGCAAAGGAATTTATTCTGAATCTTGAGAAGACTATTGAAGAAGGTGGCTACATGCCCAAGCAAATTTTCAATGCAGATGAAACCGGTTTTTTCTGGGGGAAAATGCTGGCGAGAATCTATATCGCCAAAGAAGAAAGAACTGCGCCTGGTTTCAAAGCTGCGAAGGATCGTGTGACAGTCTTACTGGCGGCAAACGCAGCTAGCGTTGAAAAAAAAGTGATAATATAGTACCCCGGCACGTCTTGAGTGCGCGCGCGCTTTCAGCCGATTGTGACCGTGGGCGGCAGGCTCGACTCATTTTGAGTCGTTTCTATTTATGTCGCGGTTTTCAGAAACGTAAACCGAGGACTTACTTACTGCAAATAGTCTTATTTTACCTGTGATCGTGAATCTCATGTCATTCACCATTATAGTGAATAACGAAAGGCCCCAACACACTTCCCTGAGGCACTCCTGGTGTAACCTATCCTTCCTTCCTTCCTCTGACATTACCTCACCCACTTTCACTGTATGACATAGTCTCCTGAAAAAGTCCTTAATCCAGTCAACCACTCGCTTTGTCATCCAGCAGTCTTTCCACTTTTATAATCAGTATTCCATGAGAAACCTTGTCAAAGGCCTTTCGAAGTCTATCAAGCAAGCATCCTACCGGCTTCATCTCACCGACTGTCTGAACAACAAACTTGTCTTTCAAAGCACCTTTCATTGGCAGTATTCTCCAGTCAGGTTTACTTTGCAATTTCATATTGTGGAATCCAAAAATTTTTCTTTTCTCGACTGAGAGTCTGCCCTCCCTGATTTTACCAATTTACGGAGCTTTGCGTTTGAGATTAGTGCAGGCCTATTTTTCAACACCCCAACTCCCCGTAGTAATAACCCTGCCATCGTATGTTACAGTTAAGTAGTTATCAGGTGAAGTCAGGTGTATTGGAAAATGTGTAGCACGCTACAATTTGTATTTGTTGGTTTTGTATTAATAGGTACAATGTTATAGAAACTTCAGCCTTCAAAATAAGAAAAAAAATGACTGCAGTAAGTTGCCGAAAGTAAATTATCCATCTGAATAGCCTAAATGTCACTCTGAAAGGTATTCATGGGAAAAGGTACTAGGAATGTTGGCTTTTATTTTTCAAGTTTTACTATTTTATTAATTCTTTTGCTTTTACCAGAAGATTTTTTAAACTTTATGAGATTATGAGAGGAACAGTTTATGAGAATAGCAGGTAGAAGAACTGTAAAATTGTACACTGTAGTGGATTTCTTCAACGACTAAGGAAATGTGATTTTTGGCATGAAATGCTTTTGAGTCGGACCATGTGTGACTGATGGTATAACGCCCCAAAAATAAGTTTTAGCAGAGATACTGTAAATCCACATATGAAAGGTAAATTGGGTAAATTGTATACAGTTGAAGTATGAACACTGTCCCATTGTTTCAGTTAGTGTGTAAATGTACAGTATAACACAAACTATTCTTTTACCAAATAATGTGACTAGTGACTAACCTATTTTGTTTGCGAGTACAATAATTTTTAGTTTAGTTCATTTAACTTGTCATATCTTTGAGTACAATTTTGTGCAAAGAGATATGACAAGTCATGATATACAACAACGTCGATATAAAAATATTCAATGTAGGGCTCATTCATTACTCTACGTGGATTTGTGTGGGAAAGTAAATGATTATTCACTGAAACTTTCAGGGTTAAGACTGAGTAGTACTTTACTTGGTAAACATAATAACCACAAAACTTACTGGGACTGTACTAGGTAATTATTACTGTCACTTTATTATTATGTGTCAAAGAAAAAGACCTCACAGTATTTTAACTCATTATTGGTTGTGCAATGAGTACCTTGCTCAGCTTTTGAAATACAATTTTTTTTATGCTGGATAGGTGTGTCCTTTCTCCTGACTTTTGGATCTCTTTAGTTAGCCGTTAGGAGGCTGACCAGATGAAACTAAAACTTACCCTTGGGATAATATATGGTTTACAGGCATGTATGTTATGTGAGCATTTCACTCATAGCACAACAGTCATGTCAGCATCAGCCCATTAGCGTTAAAATTCCTTTAACTGTTTCTTCTTCATCTTCCTGTTCACGACTCAATGCATTGTATACCTTCAACGCTTCCGAATCCATAAGATTCTTGAGCCTGGCGACCTGAACTTTCACTGGCTTAGTGTGCGTTTCAGTCACTAGAAAGTATATTCCTACCTCTTGCTGAAAAGACTTGTAATTGAGAGCCACATCACCACTTAGACTCAGTGGGCTTGGCTTATTAAACTCCATCTTCTCGTCACTCACTTCAGTTATTCTGTGTATCCTGCTTACTGCACCATGTTCTCTTACGTAGGACACTATGAATATTCTGCATTAATAACAAGCACTCGTTCATTATTTTATTAGCTTTTCCATTTACTCGACAACTACATGCCATCTTACTTGTCCTACATCTATATCATACACACCAGCACACTGCTTCCAACCCTCACTCTTCAATGTTCCCAAGTCTTTATCATACCGATACGCTACACAAACAATAAGAAACTTAGGGATTCATTGCAAAAACTATAATTAATGTTAACTGCTTAAAAAGAACTGCTTTGTGTTTAATTTTGCTTATTAAGTAGCGAAGCTAACAATTATTTGTAAATGGTTTTTGTTTTACAGCCACAGTAACATGAATGAATATGAAGTCAGTATCAAAACTCTGGGAAAGAATTTTAATGTGTCCAAGCACATGGCTTTGGTGATTCCTGGCTTCTTTGGTTCATCCAATGAGTTGACAGCAGTTCATGTTCGAGATGGTAAGTTACTACCCATGTTTTGAATCATTAACTACCTCTTTCAATTTTAAAATATGTTTGTAGCATTCATAAGTTTAAAAAAGTAATTTTTTTCTGGTGAAAATAAGACTCTAAAAAGGTTCTTCAATTTCTGCACTTTTTTATATCATACATATACCTAATGATATGTCTTATTTTCTACAATAATACAATTTATAAACCATTCTGTTAAAAAAATTTTGTTCAAAATTTCTATAGACAAGATATACTATACCTTAATTTATTAAAAATAATTAAAAATAACAACAGCATTACTGAGACGTCAGTAAAATACAAGAAATTTTGCAGCACTGACAGTGTTGCAGGACAAGGGGTTTTTTATTTACTGGAGAATTTGTATTTTGTGTAATCTTGATTTTATAACATAATATTTAAAACTGTAATATTTATTTCAGTGGTCTCGGTTCCAGAAAGGAATAGTAAAGACGCAGTTATTTTATTCCCGTATGTTCTTGATTTCAGATAGGGTGTAATGTTTGTTGTTATGGCCAGGTGGCCTTGGTAGGAGGCAGTAGCTTTGTTTTTCTTTTCGTGTTCTGGTTTTTTCTGCTGGAGTTTTGGTGCCGTTTGTTTTAATGTGTAGTTTCTAGCTTTGCCCTAAAGGGTTCTAGATAATGGAATGAATGACAAGGCTCACGCCACCGAGAACCAGCCAATGAGAGCACGGCGTGTGGCACCCCTTCGTCCTTCGTTCTGGAATGTTTTGCCTCTGCCATTTTTTAATTGAAGTTGTGATACGAGCCAGAAAGGATGCTTACAAGGCTGCGGCCTAAATTTTCTACTTGTAAGCCGTTAGGTGTGGAGAGCCATGTATGGCTACTCATTCTTCTTCGCCACGTGTGTGTTCACTGTGTGCTAGATTTTAATGATTTTGGCTTGTCTAATATTCTGATGTAGTCGTGCTGCATTTCTGCTTATAATATTCTGTGAACCGGATCCACCGTGGTAAGGCTTGAACAGTGTATTTTGTGCAGATGTAAACTGAAATTCTAATAAACCAGTGTCTGTGGAAATTCCAAATTTTGCCTACAATGTAACATAAACTACAAAAGTACTGCCAGGAAATTCCAGAGTGCTTGACTACAGACCGGGAGGCAGGTACCAGATTTTAACCTTGCCTTTTGGGCTGGGTTATCGTGTGGGTGCATTAGTCTGGAAGGACTGGTGTGCCACATTACCTGGCCCAAGTGGGGCACAGGTACGTGACGAGACAGAAACGCTGCATTTGTCGGCCTTGCGGGGCACAGATAATTGTACGAGATGGAAACGTTGCTATGGTATACTTAAAACATTTCTGTAATGTGTTGAAGTGTGTTTCATTTACATTTTAACACTAATATAGATAGTTGAATAAGCGAAAACATTATGAAAATAACAGTTTTCTAAACATCTATATACATAATTTAGCAACATATATTCCACATTTAGTTTCCCACTCCAGTAGATGGCCATCAGAGGGAAAGATCTAAGTCGTTTTACGGTTTGCTACCCTTCTTTGTATCTTCCCCTGCTCCAGCACCTACAATTCCACGTACAGATCTCACAGTGCTGCCGTGTTAACAAATGCAGTGTGATTTTCCTTAATTGTTTTAAACACACATCAAATTGTTTTACCACCGAAGGTGTGACATGAACACCTCTTAACTGTAGGTTAAATTATGCAGTGTCCCACTGTTTGCTTAAGATATTGAAATTCAGCAGTATCATCTTAACACAACATGGGAACAAGTATGCACAAATGACTATTTCGACAGTGTTGCAACAAGATTCATAAATGTGGTTATTAGCTAGTCCGTAAGGTTTCACACTGTAGTGACCAACATGAAAATAGTCAGTTTCATTACCCACACTGGTATAGTAATTATTCAGCCTAATTCACTGTGCAGGAATTGATGGAGTCAGCTACGATTTGCTTTATTTTTTTTTTACGCTGCATTTATTTTACGCTGCAGTTATTTTATAATTGGTTATGTCAAAAATCATACGTGAATTTATGTAGCATTCTTGTATATAGGAAAGCTGTATTGAAATATGTGGGCCTTTCATGAATCTATAATACAGTAAAACTAAGAGAGAATTTAAAAGGAGAGGAACCAACTGTAAAAAAATTTCAGGGGGTGTGGAGGAGAACAGAGAGGGGTAGACAGTCTATGCTTGTGAGTATGGTAAGGGAGTGAAATATTCTGCATGAGGAATTGGTGACTGAAAGAGGGGTTGGGAGGTTTAGAAAGGGTCTGGAATGCTAGTCTTTTTGGGAATGGGGAAGAGTCCACTTGTCACCTGGCAAATCCAAATTGTGAGGGTAAAGTACACTAATTATTGTTATATATTTTTAAAAATGGTCAATGCATTTAATAATAGTAACTTAAAACTGGGCAACCATCCAGTGGCACGCTGTAACCTCGTCCTCAGTAACCTACTTATCCCCTCCAAAACATAGTCTTCTTAGGTAATTCAATCATTAAGGGGGTTGAGTTACAGGGAGTCAGGAGATGACAGTTGTACAAAACTGGATTACATGAGGGGTCAAGTGGTCTAAATTAGAAAAAATAATTGTCACCATCTTCAATCTTGACGAAATTTTGTGTAGCTAAAGACAGTTACTGAGAAGGATCTTACACAAAATTTCACTTTGATTAGTAGTCTGGGTGCTGGGGGCTCCTGCAAAAAGGTGGACATTGTGACACCAGCGCACATACGAAAAAACTGCCAACTTTCGAATGTTATTGTGGCACAACTGCAGCAGCTAGCATCCTGAAAATTGGCAACGTAGGATAACTTTTTGCAGTTTACATGAAGGTAGGAGTATACATTTTCAAAAAGCTTATCTTTATTGCCAGCTCCTTCCATAGTTGGCAAAATAATTAATCACATAAATTTTGAGCTGAATTTTGCTTTCCATAACTTTCCAACAGTGCTGCCTGAATGCCTGTACTTCTGCTAGCTAATCAAGCCTATAGCTGCTTTCAGTTTGCCAAAAGAGCAGCTTCTAAGTTTATTTGATTTTGCAGATATTTGCCTCTGAACTAGGGGTTTGTGTTTTTCGCTCTAAATTTTACCCCTTTTTAAGCCGACATAGCACAAAACTATATTCTCTAATTGAGTTCTTTCTGGCATGGTTAGAAAGAGCAGATTTTTTTTTACTTTAAAAATCATCTTGTTTCATATTTGTGTCTTAATGTTTAAGGCAAAAAAATTTACTTTCAATATTACTGTTATTTAGCTACACGACAGTACTTTGCGACAAAATCAGCATCAAAGATAGTTAAATTTCCAACCGCTCAAATGATTTGTACTCTATAAAGTGATGAAGAATTTAAATACAAGATAATTCAAATATAAAAGCACAAGTAAATAATTTTTTATGTGGATAATGTAATAATTGATTAAAATTGAAGGGAAATTCTATATACTATTAATATAAAATCCTTGCGTTGGTCTATGGTGGCGGAGCCACTACCAATTTATGCTCTGAATGATATGCTTCTATCAATGAAAGCATGAATTCGTAACCTCATTACATATGGGTCACGCCCGATAGCCAGGCAAGGCCAGCCACTGGTGGGTCTCTTTACCACTAGTTCCCAAGGTCAGTATTCTTGCAGTTCAAGGTTTTCGTTGGGAAAACAGCCAAGCTACATTGCTTCCCTTTGTAGTGTTCTGCAAGAAATCCAGCCAGTGGCGAAGCATACGCTTTTCTAATATCAGCATTTCACTGCAGCTTGACACAATTGCTGTGCATGTCTTTTTATCCTCGCTAATTGAGTATCTTAAAGAACAATGTTGGTGAAATAATGCATGTATACTACTTCAGTGATGGCTCTGCTGCACGGCTCAAGAATTACAAGAACTTCGTTGTGCCATCATCAAAACTATTTCAGTTGTACTGCCAAGTGGATCTTTTTCGGAACAAGCCATGGAAAGTCACCTTGTGATGGCATTGGTGGAAGTATTCAGTGATCAGTAGCATATGCCAGCCTTCAACGTCCTGCCAACAACCAAATTTTGACACCAAAAGATTTGTTTGACTATTGTGAGCAGCAGATCAAAGGGATCAAGTGCATTTTCATTTCCTAAGAAGACACTAAAGCAGTTTTCTCAAAACAAGTAGAAGGAGCAGGAATCAGGGAAAATGATCACTTTGTGCTTAGTAATGAAATTGAAATTCATGTTAGCAAAGTTTCAAATGATTCCTCTTCATCATTTGATGCCCATTTGAACCTATACTGTAGTTTAACTTTCAAGATATGTTATAGAGACTTCATTAGGAAACAGTAACTTCCAAACAAATTTCAGTTCTGTTAAACATTAGTTGTATAGTAGAACTAATTTTTGGCCAGGTTCATCTGGAGATCCTTCACCCAAAGCCTGAATATTTTCTACCAATGATGCAGCAAGAGTACATTACTGAGTTGTTAATAAAGCAAATGAAGTACGATAGAGTTCATTTCCTTTGACTCACTGCTTTCGAATTAGCTTGTTACTTACAGTTCTCAAAGTTGTCTGTCCTGTTTTCCATGTAGTCACAAAAATGTCCTCTTGTTCATATGTACTTGTGTGGCCCTGTTTGTATTTTCTTTGTCTGTGAACCCTGTGTAATGTGTTTATTGCATTTATAGCTGTTTCTCAGTCTGGACACTCATCTTGTCAGTGTGTTTTTTTCTGCATCATCATAACTTATAATTCTTTTTGATATTGGTTTTTAGTCAGATGTTCCTACTTTCCTTATGTTAATTCTATATATTTTCAGCCAGATTATATGAGGAAGAATGGACGAGGGGCGCTTCGTGCGCAGAGGATAAAGGGAGACTCAGAAATAGCGTCTGCGTTTCTGTTGTGCATTGACCTACATTTGATAGATGTATTTGGAAGTATTGGTGCGTGTTGGTAATTGTATTGTCATTGTCAGAGTTTTGAAGTGATGCTCGCAAAACAAGGAACTGACATTCTCTAATACTGAGTGTAAAGAGCGTTGTAGCGAGTCGTGCATTCGCTTCGAAGTGTTATAAACATTTGCAATGTGGGATAAGGTTGTACGAATATTGTATCTGGAGTGCTTAAAATGTCAATACATGGTTTGTTCTAAAATGTTTTCTTCCTTGCTCAGGAATGTAAAGAGTAGATCCCTAATCTCTGATAAGCTATAAGCATAGGTC
>PNEQ01006484.1:0-29597 GCA_003012365.1 Medauroidea extradentata
TAGTGCTTTAATTTACAAAAATTATTTATGAGCCTACAATGTGGGTTCCCTTAAATAACTATATAACTACGTGCCTCAGTGCAATAGGCGTACATCGTCATTATAAAGTGTTATGTAATTGTTTAGTTTTATGCATAAAAAGGAAAATGCTTAAAAATTGAAGGGATATGGGTTGGGGTAGTAAAACCATCAGTGCAAGAATTTAGGAGGAAATCTGGATGGAAAAAGTTGGTTAAATGATGGGAGATGTTACGTCCGGTGTGCCACGGGGAAACATGTTGGGGCCCTTGCTGTTTATAATAATGGCAAATGACATGGGTGTAGGAGTGAGTGGCAAAATAAGATTGTTTGCTGATGAATGTGTTTTATATGCAGAGGTAGGTGGACGTAATAAGTTGCAGGAGGACACTGATAGGATACGACTGTGGAAGGTGCAAAGACGGGCGGAAAGTTGGGTGAAGGATAGATGGAGAAGGCATGTTGGTGACGACGAGAGGAAATTTCGGCCATCTGTGATGCTGAAGGAACTGGGGTGGAGCTCGCTGAAGGAAAGGAGACGGGTGGAAAGGCTGGTCAGGACATTCAGGGAGGTGAATGGAGAGGGGGCTGGGCTAAGCTAGGCTGTCTGTTAACTAAGGCAGAGTATAGAGGAAGAGGGAATAATACTGATAAGATCCAGGTGATGAGCAGAACAGAGCGGGGTAGGTAGTCAATGCTTAGAAGGTGGTGAAAGAGTGGAATTTACTTTCAGAGGATTTGGTGATGCTGAGGGGGTTGGAAAGTGTAGGAGAGAATTGATGGGTGAAAATTTACCTTGCTTTTGGAAAGTGTATTCCTGTATTTTAAGGTTATTAATGATCGGCAGGTAACAAATATTAAAATTAATTATCTTGAAATCAAGTTTTCAATTGACATTATTGTGACAGGTTACATTTTACACATCAGGCCTATTTAAATCCGTGGAAGTATTGGCCAAGATTTGTTATAACCTAATCTGGTGCAACATTAGTGCTACTATTTAATTTCAGAGTGCATACAAGTTTGTCACATGAATATTGTCGTCGCCGATGCAGATAATACGAATATATATAGCAAATAAAATGTGTTTTTAACACCAACGAAAAAAAAAAAGTAAACAAGTCATTCAAATACCGCGTTACGGCTAAGAATACTTCGGAGACCGTCCGCTAGGTGTCACTGCTGTGCTTTGCTTCAATTGTCGACACGGAAGATAGCTTTCTATATCCTTCCCTTTTCTATGGGATGGAGCAGGAGGGATGAAGGAACACGTGTTGATTTTGTTATTGTATTTCGTTTGTGGTTTAATCAAATATCGTACAATATTTGGTTTAATGGCAGAGTACTAGAATAAGAAGTGTGTAAATTGTACTACGTATACTTGAGACTTATAGAAAATATTGTGTTGATAAACTGTTTACGTGAACTTATTTTGCATATTTTTGTTTGTCTTTCATGTCGAGAGCTCTTGTTTATTTGACTACAGAAACGTTAATGCTGGCATAAGTTTGTTACTATTTCTCATTTTTTTATTACTTTTTGTTTTTCAAACCAATCCTCACGTTGTTAATGATCACTTGCCACTTCTTACATAGTTGCTTTTATTATTATTATTATTATTATTATTATTATTATTATTATTATTATTTCCTTCCACTGGGAACCCTTGCACACCAACTCTGCAAGAACACACAACTTAACACTTAAATACACAACACCTTCAATGTAATGCACAAACCTTTGCAATTGACTAAATAATAATAATAAATATTATTATAATTGCAATAATCACTTGCAGTTTGGCACCTACTCTTTGGCATTCTATAACTGCCACCTAAACCTTATAAAACACACGTCTCCTAAGTCTCATCAGTTCCTCCAAAAGTAAATTCCACTTTCTCACTAACCTCTTGAGTGTAGACTGCCTACCCCATTATGTTCTGCTCAACATCTGAATCAACTCGTTGTTCCTTCTTGCTCTTACTATGAATTAGTTTAAAGGCAACCCAACTTACCACACCCTCCCCCTCTATTCTACCACCTCGTACATCCTGACCAACCTTTTAATTTTTTTCCGTTTCCTTCAATGAGTCCCACCCAAATTCCTTCATCACTGATGGACTCAGCAACAAAAAGTCAAATGAACATTTCTATCAAAAAATGCTATTACTTTCTGCTACTACAGTTAACCTCGTCTCAGACATTTATAATTACACACAAACACTTTCATTTTCTGCTTTTGATCTAACATGATCTCAAACAAACGCAGTTGCACTCAGACTTGAAACACTTATTGGTAAATATTGAGAATCACTACTCATCGTGTACCGGTCAAACTATTGATTTTAGACATAAAGTTTACCAGTGAAAAATTTTCTAGAGTCGTTATAAGTAGTCCTATGTTAAAAAAAATTTTTTTAGGTTAGGTTGGGTTATGTTCTGTACCGGATTTGTGCACCTAGGCGCCCAAAGCCCTTGAGTTTCAGTGCCCCTTCAGCCTCTCTTTTTGTTCCTTCCTTACCAAATAGAGCCCTTTTTTCCTTTTGAATACCACTTTGTTTTTAATTACTCTTCTCTGTTCTTTTGCTGTGTATAGTAACAATAAAAGTGATTACTTAGTAGGCCTAATTGTTTAGCTTAACCTAACGCAGTTGTTTGAAAACTACTTTTAAACATATATAGGCCTATTAGATAATACTAATAGAGAACTTTAGTAAACAACATGAGCATTGAAAACATTAACATTTATACTAGTCGCCGTACAAGCGTATTTCAAAATAGTGATGGAAAATTCTCCACATTTTCTTCTCGCTAAAAGTGCGCCCCTGTGGAAGTTGCACCCTAGGCCTAGTGGTAAATCAGGCCCTGGTTATTTTAGGTATGGTAACCTAACCTTACTTAACCTAATGTTGTGTTAGGTCAGGTCAGATTATCTATTTTAAATTAACCTAACGTAAAATAACCTAACAAAAAAAATTGTGCATAAGACTACTTACAATGTTTCTAGACAAATTTTTCATTGAGTAAAGCATAAAGTCTAAACGTAATAGGCCTAGTTTAGTTGGTACACTATCAGTAGGGATTTTTAATGTTTACCAAATTAATATTATCTTCTAAACTTCAGCTCTCAGATTGGTATTCGTAATCAATTTGCGTGGAGAATGCACTGCTCTTTCAGTGTGCAGTTTTTTTGGCATGAAAACCAGATTATTGAACACTGTTAAGTCATTTTTATCTTGAATACGGTTGTCTAGGTGCGCCAAGTTATGAGAGGTATGAACCAATTCTGTCCTCTTCACAATTCTGTTTGTAACTTAGCTTTTGGCACATCACGCATTTGATCACTTAAATAATTTATATGATAGTGTGCGAGCTGCATTTTGAGGCGGAATTGATATAATCTGCAAACAATTTAATCAGAGAACATAGTTCTTCAGTTGCTCAAATGAAATGAGCTGTAAAGTTTAATATGCTTTGAAACAAAAATGGCAATGTGTTATTAGAGTGCAGAAAAATATATTTTGGCTAGAGTTGTGAGCATAGTATAGAATGTGTTATTGTATCTGCGATCCTGTCTTGTCACTCGCTGCCAAGTCCGTTGTAAACACTCGCCAGCTAAACACAGTAATCACTCACTCTCTGCTCGGGGTGGGCAGTTATTTATAGTCACCCGCGACGACGCCCAGAATATTCTCAGAGCTCACTGACCATGCTGGTTGATGTAAGCTGAACGTTCTAGGTGTTGCGGTAACGTTTAAGGTGTTGCGTTAACATTCAGTTACATTCAAGTTGAACACTCGTCCCGGATGACTGACAGATGCCCACCCATTCAGAACACCAGTGACATCAGTCACGCCTGAGTGGCCGATGTCGACAGGTATGGGAAGGAAGAGGAGGCGGCAATCCACTGCCTCGTCATCCGGACTGGTGATGGCGAGCAGCGGAGGGTGCATTGGCATGGTTTGTCAGGTCGCTGAAACCAATGCCTTTGAGAGTGCTTACTCATTACAGTATTTTATCTCTATAAAGTCATAAATTACAAATACACATTTTTCGCTTTCTTTGTAGCAGTTAATTATGTTTACAGGACATTGCTAAATAGACTTTATGGCACATGTGTTTTCACATTTGAAACACTTGCCTCAATTTTTATTTATTTTTTTTTCTAGTAGAACTCTCTCAACGTACATTTCGTTCAAGAATCTGCAAAACAATTAGAATGTTGTTTATGGGCTGTTTCCTTCTCAATGACAGATTACATGTGTGGAGTTTGTGGGTTCGTTTGCAGGCCAAAAATAAAATAATTTAAGAATATACCACCCTAAGTTTAACTCCCTATATTTCACTGTAGGCCTGATATCGTGATCCAATCTTGCAATTTTGGTAGATTCAGTTCTGCTGGAATTGTTTTCTGTGCATTTTCACTTTTGTGTGTGATGCACATCACTTCCAGGTTGGACACATCTTCCACTACACTCATCTACTTAGGCTTTCAACTATGCTGGCCACAAATATAATAATGTGGTAATCGCTTAAAGATCCATAGGAAGAAGGACAATAGTAAAGCCCTTCACGCCAGCAAAGTGACTTGCGCGGAGAGGGGATAATGCATTACACATAACGGTCAACGTCACTCCTACCGCTAGGCTATTGTCTAACACACACAAGCATAGCCTATCCAGGAAAGTCACCTCAAAGATTTTAATTAAGTGTTCATTCAAATTGTCACTTGGGCTTAATAGTCTTATTTGACACTCCAGACTCACAACAGAGCACGTTGAGTCAGTAAATAATAATCCACACTCAGGGTTTTTTTATTTAATTGGCACCTACGGGCAGTGAAAGAGCATGACCACAACAGTATGGTCTGATAGTAATATCAGCTCGTTAACTACAGCTCTCCGGAGTTCTTGTACGAATTTGTGAAAGGTTACAGTCTGCTCTCAGTCTCTGGCTTCAATTAGACCTTCGCCGACCATTTGCCAAGCTGAGCAACGCTCCGAGATCCCAGCATGCGCTGCCGGATACTCCGCCGCTGCCAGCATCACTCTGAGTAGTCACCGCACCGGAGTTTTCGGCCGCCTTCGCCCACGTATCCGCATCGGGATTGGCAGTGGTCTTACCAGTAGGGACATCTTTTGCACGGCATAAGCTGGAGTTGTTTTTAGTAATAAAACCTGTTCCTCTGAACCCTGTGTTCGTCCTTTTAGCGTAGCTTCCCTACCTACACTCCTCCGACCCCCTACCAACCCATTCCTTTTAATCTTTCGACTCTGGCCACAGAGTACGTCGAAAGGATTGCCTCTTGCTGCTCCTCAGGCATCCTCCGGTGATGGGTATCACCTGTACCAAGCGAGGAATCACCAGGGTTGAGTGGTACTTGTCGCTAGCTCAAGGTGCTCACCTTGGGAAAGGCAGAGTTTGAGGTGAGCTGCCGGCATCAGCTAATGTGTACAGTCACATAGCCTGTGCTACGGCACTCTTAGCCCCTGGAACCATTTGCTAGTTGCAGGCATCGCACCAGGGTGCCTAGCATTTACTCCCTGGAAACTGTCCGCTGGTATTTGCTAGTAATTAGCCACTGCTACCCCCTTATCATCGCGAAAAGGAGTTTGTATTAACTGAATATCCTGCCAAAGGAGAATAACTCTCTCGTCCCAAGTACCTCATGTCCCAGTGTAGGGCCAGAAGGCAGTCCAGGCAGATGGTAGCCTCAGCCATCAGAACACGGTTGGTTAAGGTAAGGTTCATTGTGAGAGTCCATCAGCGATTGCCTGAAGAGGCTGCACGCACCCGAAGAGTGCCTTGTCGCAGAAGCCATCTCTGGGAGGAAGCACCACTATCCCCAGGGAGCAACTATTCACAGGGACACTCTTTTACTCAGAGTATAGTTCCGGCTGTCTAATAGTACTTCGGGCCTTGTCCCATCTCCCCCTTTCCCCGAAATGGGAAGGATCCCCTCCAGTGTTCTTTGTTTCATCAATCCCACCTGCCACGCCTGATCCCGCACCTGCCTTACCGACACTTTACTCCTATCCAGACGGTCAATCCAACCTGCCAGTTGTTATGCCCCTTCACTACGTCTGAACCGAAGGCTTATCGAGGTCACTGCACCTACGTCAGTAAAAGACTATTGGTAAGGAAGAGGACACCACCGTTAATTCGAAGTAGGGATATCGCACCAGGCTTCGCTGATCTCTGGGGGAAGGGGGAGCTTGGCCCTACAAGTGAGGTACAAACTATTCTGGCAGTACCCATACCCACCTTCACCAAGGTCATACAGCATCAACTTGACAATTAAAATTGAATCAATATTTTAACTATGCAAGCTTATTTGTTTTAATTTCTATGATCACAGCTATTTTGCACAATTAGTTTAAATAAAAAAAGCTATTATTTTTGTTTCTGTTTCATAGATGACTAGTTCCAAGAAGGAGGTAACAAAAGATCTGGAGCGAGTGCTGCAGCTAAACGATGCTTTGTTTATCAATTTTACCCCTGTGAAGATGTTGCAAGGGGACAACATCAGGCAGCTGTCTACCTTCATCACCGACATGCTGTGCAAGCCTCAGATGTACAAAAAGAAGTTAATGGTGAGTCAGGAAATAAAGAAGTCCAACCACTGTAGGTATTATTCCGTTGCTTGTAAAGCAACAATTATTAAATTTTCCTCCATGGACAGGTGATCTTCGTTTTGGTCTACTATGATGTCTTTGAATGTCCACTTAGTGTTTACTGCAAGTTTGACTTAAATTTGATTAGATACTTATGTTTTAGTCTGTTATGATTAAAACTATTTTTCTGTCTTTTATTTATTTATTTTTTTATCCTCTTGGAAATTTCTAAACGAATGAAATTACTTTTGGTTATAAAATTATAGTGGAATCAACACAGGGTAGCTAAAAAGCAAGCAGTTACTCAATAAAACACCCGGTGCAAGTGTCCTCCCTAGGTTCGTCTCATGTCCCCAGCGTAATTTGTCAAGAGAATTCTTGAAAGTTAACCCATAATTCTCTTGCAGTAATTCTGCATGACAAATTAATGGATAATGCCATTATTATTTATGTCAAGCAGTTTACCAAGAACATATCCTATGCTTTGTCAAAGAGAAAATTTTGATAATACAATTTGAATAAATGTTATGGCTCAAAAACTGTAAAAACCATAAAAATATCTAACATTCCCTCTTAAGATTAATGCTTAGTTAAATACCTAAAATAATTTTTTGATTTTTAGAAATTTGACACCTAAGGAAGTGTAGTGTAATAAAACAGGAGAAAGGTGGTTTCAATTAATTGTTTATATATCTTGAACCCAACGAGTTATCGTCTCAGTTTTCACTTAATGTGATGTCCATACAATAGCCTTAAGGACATCCCATACTCAGTAGCAGCACTGCTATTCTTGTATGTAGCGCAGGGGTAACGATTCTAATGCTGTGGCATACCGCTGTGTAGAATATCTTGGCCAGCAGTGTTCAGATAATAGCAATGTTGCCGCGACGAGAGGTTAGCGGCCCGGCAGCCTGTGGTGATATTGATGTGGCTCTGGCGATCCAGTTTTGTGAACAGTGTTTGTGGTTGGTGGCTACTGTGTTATTTTAGATTACACCTCAACACTGTCTTAGGCATTTACAAAAACCTTTCTCGATCTCGATAGAGGTGGTGAAGTTATTGTAAAATTGTTCGAAAACTTGGTGCAAGTACAAGCTGTCACCACTGACGAGCCGGGGAGGGGGGTTTACTGGTAGAAAATTCTATCGAGTAGATTCTACGTTCTACATTTCCATAAACGCTACTTGAGGCATAAACAGACCATTAAAAAATACATGTATCGTCGACAGCAGCAAGGTCATAAGAGACTGGTATCCAATTCAATTTTGTAACTCAAATTGACAAACACATCTTAATTTGTCATGCTTTTCTTACCACTGACCCAAACCCAGAATGCTTTGCACCATAAGCCCACGCGTAACCAACTGCTAAGTGGAGGCCGGCAAATGAAATACTAAATGCAGTTGAATGCAAATATTATACAAATCAGCATAATTCATTAGTTTTCGAATATCATCATAGCACATATAGTAAGGTTTTATTTTAAAACTGCAGAGGAACTGAAGGTAAGATATTGGTTATTTTAAAACATCTTCAGTGTAAAAGTTTATAGGTATTTGTTTTTACAAAACGTAGCATATTCATGCAATAATAACTAAATTTCATGGTCGTGAATATTTTTTCCTGCACAAAAAAGTACACAAATGATGAGTGATTGCTGATATTGTAAACGTACAGTTGTGCTGCCACAATAGTATAGTAAGGAGGCAGCGACAACGTCGGATCGAATACAGGAGATAATCCCTTCGGATTTACCTATGTGATAATCGTGCCTGGAGATGCGATTGGCCGTCAGCCTTTCTTGGCTGTCGCCTATTCACCCTGTTCTGGCCAAGAGCGTAGTCACGATTTTGTTTCGAGTGTAGGAGAGCCATTATTTGTAATATCTAGTAGCAGGCACTGTTATGGTTGATATTGCTACTAAGTAATTTGAAAAAAAAAATGATCTAGTTTCCTATTATTAGCAGTAGTTATTACTATCCAGATATAACAGTTTCAAATACATATTTTTTATTTAAATAGGGAAAGGTAATTTATCCTGATAATCTTCCTTATTTTCAGGCTACGTGTCTGCAATTTCGCTTCTACTCCATAGTCGTTGATATTACCGTCATTGGCTCTTTGTACCTTAGAAGTACTGTCCTATATTCTCAATTCACTTATACTTACTTGTAGTTATGATTTTTGTATATTTTCACAAGAAACATTCATTCTGTATTGTCGTCAAGTAAGTCGTACGTGTAGTTTCGAAATGTTAACTTTAGAGAATATTCTTCTGCAGTGTTTATTTCATTCATTTATAAGGTAAAGTAAATGGGCTTTACATCTTGTCGATAGCGAGGTCGTTACAGACTATGAAGAAATCATCCCAGAACATTAGCCTGCAGCAGTTTCGGGAAACTATGGAAAGTCATTTGTTTAAAAAAATCACTTAATTCCAGTGTAACCACCTCGATACACTTATTATATCCTAGGTTTAAGAATGAATATGACTGTAGTAACAATTTCATTCTGTCAATGCTACTGTACTGTTACTGAGTCACTATTTTACTGGCACAAGATCTAGGGGAGATATGTATTTTGTGGATTTTAAATAAATGTTTTATTCAGATTTGGCATAGTTATTAATATAACTGCTTATAAAATTTTTTAAAATACCGGTAATCTTCGGCACCTGAAACGTCACTGAAGACATTACATGTCATTACACAAAAATACTTCAAATTTTAAATATGTTAACAGTATTTACAGCATTTTAAATTTTTCTGTGCATGGTTGGTTACTATCAATAGCAGTTGCACTCGTGGAACACAAACACTTTAAAAAATAGAGGCAATCAGACAACAGCTGGAAATTTGTTTACAAAACAAATTAGCTGTACAAGAAAACTGCAAATAAATATGTGACAAATATGACATTAAAATGAAAATTACTTTTGTGAAAATATAATTTTAGTAATTGGAGAGGCGACTTCAACATGTGCCCTATGTAAAAAAAAAATGAGCTGAAAAAAGATTTACTGGTTATGAATACAAAATCATAATGTATGTAAGTTTTGAATGTTTATTTTATTACGTGTAGGACTGATATTTATGCTGCTCACAGCATGCACCGAATTTTAGAAAATGTCTTTCCTACGTAGCAAAACTTAGCTATTAAACCACACAACAAAAAAGTGGAATTAATACAATATAACAATTGTTCAACAACATAATTTTAAATTGATAGTATTTCTTTTGCCTACTTCTATAAACATTTCCTAAAAAAATAGTTTATACCACACAAACTCATCATTTATTGCCGAATGATTTGTGAATTAATTTACTTTATGTTGTACTTTTAATACATCTTGAGCAAATTCTGAAGTAATTACTAAATGCTACATTGTTAATATGAGCTTTTACCAATCATGCATCTGAAATTAATAGTAACACATTGTCTCTTGTCCACCATAAATTGATTCGCAAAACATTTCGGCCATTGACAGTAATACTTTATGTCCAGTACAAATTTAAATACAATTCAGCAATTTCGTTTTTACACATTAGTAATATTGGTGAACTGTAATCACAGACAAAATTTCCCTACTTAGTAAAAATATAACATGTTTCCATCGACACTTCGTGAATAAAAAAACAAGGTAAAAACATTTTATGCTTGCAGCTTCCTCTTTAGTGCAATTAATTTTTTCTCTAATTCCAAATAGAACCAACGGAGCAGCGGCAACATCTTTCCTTCCCAAAAATTGTCATCATTTTGTGTGCGCTCTACAAAAAAAAGTTTGAGTAATATGACATATGTTACAAAAATGGTCCTGTTGTTGCATCTGTCTAGCAACTATCGTTTTCATTCAAATCACAATTGAAAAGTCGGCCCAATAGTATGGAGCCTATAATGCGTACATGTGAACTCTTGGCAGACATTAGATGATGGACCTTCACTGTAAACAACATGTATCATATGTTAATGAGCTCGCAATACTGTCGCGGCAGCAATAACTTCATGTGGGTTTTGAACGTGAAAGGTTGGTACTGGGACTTCAAAACACGTCTACTGTTTTATTGTGTGCAATCTTAATTTCAATTAGCTAACGACAAACCCTGGGAAGTAATCTCTGACGTAAGAAATAATACGCATGCATGAAGTATCGTCTCTATTATAGGCCCTATATTGTTACTCATTGTTTTCGTTCAAAACACAGTTGAGGATAATAAGTCCTAAACAGTTGCGACAAAGGGATCATTATTGTCACATTACTTAATAAATCTTCTTCAAATGTTCGAATTTCCTGACGCTACACAAGTTTTATACAATTAGAGGGAAGCCTCCCTTGTAATTTTCATAGGGGTTGAAGGTACTGCTCATAGTTTGCTGTGAATTAGAAGATCTCAATATGATAAAGAGCAATTTTCAGAGTTTTGTTATTACACGTTATTTAATTTCCGATATTTGGGAAATATACAGTTTTAAAATTCAATTTACAAAAGCTATGTCTTCACCTGCCAGAGTTTGTAATTTAGATACTACCTGTATATCCTCAACAGGTGTAACAACATCATGAAAGAGTTAATTTACAATTATTTGTGTTATTTGTATAGACATTTGGTGTTACATTTTTTTCTCCTTTTGACGTTATTGAGTGAGTGAATGAGTGAGTGAGAGATTTTGGTCAGCGCTTAACATATAGATCTGTAGCGCTGCTGTGCATGGAGAAGCGTCGGAATGGGGGGTGCCCGAGAAAAGTTGACCTTTACAAAAATTACACAGTAGATACACTAGAAAAGTGAATCTCCTTGAGCAGAATTGCTCTAGGTGGAAAAATTATATACGGGAGTAACTTACACTTAGAGATGTCAGACTAGACAAGGGACAAAGAAGAATACATATATAACAAACAAAATTACAGAAGTGGCTAAAGACGAAAGCACAATACACGTACACTTTGAATGTAGTTATAAATATGTTAACTTACGAACGTTTACAAAATGTGTATAAGATTCTCAACAGTGATACGGTTTGGAAACACTTTTGGAAACAAAAGCTTAAGAACCTACGAGTTACTAATAAAGACCATGCAGTTAAAAAAAATCGGAAACAGAAGATGCTCCATTACTAGTTTAATTTATTACCATTAGTTTGTTACTAACAAGACACGCTTTAAAAATTGGAGTCATAGTGGTGTAGGCGCTAGTGTGTTAATCTCTTATCTGTATCATTCCGATTAGATACCTGGATAATTGTGTCATATTTTCGCATGTGGGAATTATGCTTGGACGATGCATTCAATTGACGAGTTTTCACTGTGATACTCAGTTCCTCCCGCCCTTTGCTCCACATGATACTCCATAATAACTTTTGTTTTATATTTCATGGACTCTTGAACCGTTTGTGTGTCTCGCCTATAATAGGACGGTTTAATTTTAATGTGTCTTTTAATCACATGGATATTATGGAATTGATGCATTGATTTTTATTCTGTGACCACGTTGGTGTTTTCATATGATAACTAGCAATCTAGACAGGATTTGGGGGGGGGGGGGATAATGTTTTGTTGACTTATTTTCTTTGTTTTTACAGCCATATTGATTACCCTTAGTTTATACTACCACTGACAGCAAAAAGCGGCTTGCAGTAATAATCTGTTTTTGCTCACCGTCTTGATCATTTATCAGGTATTTGGCTGTGACTCAAAGATCAAAATGGATATACAGTATTTATTTCCTCAATTATTTTACGATTATCTTGGGACGGCGGCGGTGAAGCAGTCATATTGCTTTATTCCCATTAAGTCAGTCCAGGTTTGAATTCCAGGCCAGATAACTCAGGAATTTCGGTAATGGGAATCGTGCTGAACTATGTAGTTGGTCGGTAGGTTTTCTCGTAGAGCTCCCATTTCCCAAGCGCTTACATTCTGATGCTGAACCATATTCACATCATTAATCATCATTGGCTCATAATACCATAGGTGACGAGCCGCCAAAATCTCTTCATTTCCCACCACGGCGATCCAAATCTAGGTTCGATTTCCAGTGAGTGAACCCCGATTTTTCGCATTTGGGAACCATGCCGGGCGATGACACTGGTCGGTGAATTTTCTAGAAGATCTCCAATGTCTCCTTTTCTTACATTCCGGTACTGCTCTAAAGTCACATAATTCATTTTCATTGGTTCTCAAACATCAGCTGTTAAGCCACCAACATTTTCCCTATCTACTATGTAAATGTCTTACCAGATTGAAAATCAAGTATAACATTTGGTATGCAATTGACAAGGTTTTTGAATGGCCAAGCCCAAAAGAATAATCATTAATACCACCGAATAAAGTGATTATATTCTGTGAGACAGTTCAATAAGTAGGCCTACAATTTCTTAGCATACATAATTTCAAATAAACTGTCATATTTCGACCTTTTTGCAGCACAAACTCAAACCATCTTCTTCCTCACAGACTTTCTCTTTGCAGATGGAGAAGGGTGTTTGTTAGGCTTACTTTTCTTCATGTTGTTTGCCAGAACGTATTTTCCACGGAGAAACTTTGCATTGACTGAGTGGGTGCATAACACATGTGTTGAGTGCTTGCTGTGTATATGGCAACCCTGTACGGGCTGACTCGTCTCTGTCTGACTACACATGAGTGTCTGCCGGCCTCAATGACCTCGACAATTTTTTCTTTCCCTCATAGTTTACAAAGTGTTACAGCTGACATATGCCCTCGTGAACTATTCTGATGATTTTTTCATGATAAAATGAGCAATTGTAACGAATATTATGTACATCTAATAGCCATGAGGTTTTATAACTTTAAAAAATAGGGAAAAAATAGTTTGCCTTCAGAAAGCAAAATTTTACCTCTGTAGCCAGAATCGTGTTGTAAAGTTCTTGAATTTGCTGTTTATTTCACATTTCTATCTTACTTAGGCTGTTTGCTACAAATCTACATTCACCCTATCTTTAATGCTTGTGTCTGGGACAGCCTTAACTGTCTATAATGTGTTTTTCTGAAATTTGAATCCTGAGGGGTGAAACGGATTGGAATGTGTTTCGTATAAATCCATTGTTTCTATCGAACCCATTAAGATATAGAGTTTCTTTTTGCATTATAATAATGAATACGTAAATGCCCATGAATAGATTTCAGAACGTTTCTGAATTCGAACTCGCAGGAATGGGAAGGAATGAAATATGTTTTTAAGTGAATCATTGGCTAAGCTCTGACTCAATGGATTATCATAGTGATTTTCACCTCAATTAGATACTTATGCTGTGATGTGTACTGTAAATCAATATATTGTTTCATATCATATTGTAACTTAAAAATTTTAGAGAAATAATTATTTGAATTTTTTTTTGTAACACAATTTAATTATCCCAGGTTAATCAAATGTGAGGTGAATTAAGGATTTACACCATGGGATCCAACATAGTACATAATTGGGGATGCTATTAGAGAAATTAACATTACAATTTTATTCAAAATTTAAATGTAACTGCTAAAGCAAGTTTAAAAGTAGTAAATTTTACAGGTACATTTTATTTGATTTATATTGTGTTTGGACTCATTTTAAAGAGGATTAAATTTTAAGCAACTTTTCTAAGTAACTTTTTCTTGTATTTTGCATCGTTTAGGATTTTGAAAATTTCACTTAGTCACTGAGTCGGCCTCATCTGAAGGTCGATTACAGATCTTTTAGAGCATGACGTCTTAGTTCAAACGTATAGTTCGTAAGTCGAGCTTCTTAAGACTCTGAGAAAATTTTGATTACATTTCTGTCCGTCATAACAGTTTCGCGTTACACAAGGCATCTTAAAGCTGGTTTTACACGACACAATTTATTTCTCGCACAGCTCCTTGCGCGCAATCGCTCATGCAGTAATTGCATGCAATCTCTCATAGGCCATTTAAAGTTGGAATCACGCGACACAATTTACAGATTGTGCAGCTCATTGTATGCTATCAGCTGCGCAATAATTGCAATGAAATCTCTCTCATTCGCTCCATGTCCACCTTCTACATGGCACAATTCACAATGCAATATACACGCAATTATTTCCTTTCCTGCCAAATATAGTTTTTTACCTAGGCCTACCGTATTAAATTGGAATTATTTTAAAAACGTATCAGTGAGTAAATTGTGTGATGGATGCGAGGACGAGGAAAGTGAGAGCCTTACATACATTTGCAGCCACAGCCTTTAAAGCACTATCGCGCAAATGTCTATTATAAGGCAATTTTTTGTTGTACAGCACCGGGTATTTATTATTTTCCTCCAATAACCGAAATACACTCTCACATGTCCACTCCACTGTTTGTTTACATGTACAGTAAAGCCTGCGAAAACTCTACTTGGAATGGCCAATCACATTTCTTGTTGCGTGAAAATTGCAAGACATTGCACAGAAATATAGAGCTTGTTCTATGCTCACAAATTGCATCATCGCCTGCATTGCATGTGATATTCCGAGAATTTTGTGTCCGACATGCAATGCAATTTTAGCAGATTACACTGAAATTGCGTGTTTATAGCATCGTGTGATTTCAGCTTTACACAGTGCAATTTCCCCACACAATATACATGCAATTTGTTTTATTCCCGCCAAAAACTTAGAACAAGTGGATAACCTAAAAGCACAAGATGTACACTTGCAAGGTTGTGTCACCACAATTTTGACACGTCTTAATTCATCGGTGGTCACATTTTATCGTTTGACGTCTTACCGTCACGTTCGAGTTAAGACGGGCCAAAAATAGATCCGTAATCTACCTGCTGGGATGTTGTTCATTTGGCAAGTAGGTCAGAGTTCAGACGCTTGGAGGCACATACAGGGATGTGCCGACTTGCGGCTCGATCAGCAGGCCCTTGGTCTAGCTTCGTGGGTGATAGGACCATGTACAATAGAGCACTGGAACTATTTGATAATTTGATGACACAGCATGTCCCCAATTATGTAAAGTAGTGAATAATTTGTGAACGTTGTGTAGTAAAGTATTGTTTGATTTTGTCAGTAACTGTGTTACGTAATTTTCTTTCATTTTAAATGGCAGTTGACCAGTTTTTCAAAGAAGTTGGATCCTGTTGTATTACTCTGCCACGAGGCCGAGTAAGTTGGAGTGTCCGTCCAGGATAGTCAGTCGTCATCGGTTGGAGTTTGTTGGCGTAGACACGGAGAGATGTCAGGTGAAGTTGTTAATCAGTCGGGGCGTCGTGGTGGGTAAAGTGAAGGTGTTCGTTGCGCTGCTGTAGGCTGGAGAGGCGGGGGAGGATCCGCCAGTAAAATGGGCAGCATGGTCATCTGACTGAAGAAACAGTAGGGAAATAATTGATGAATTTAATGCATTTTGTACAACTGTCTCAATTTAATAAATACTATAGCCTTTTACAGTAATATTTGATAATTGTTGGAGAAAGAGAGATAGAGAGGTACAGAGCAAAAGAGAGAGAGAGTAATTAATTTTAAGAATTTTTTTTGTTAATACAGATTTTTGTATTCTTACCTGCCACGTGTTTTGTCACGTGGATTCAACAACCCCTTTGGAGTTGTAATTGTTGTATTATTATCATTGACTGTCATTTAGATAAGCCGTTCACCAGTCTTCATTTTAGAATCTTACAGTTTATAGTGTGATTGTTCAATATATTGACAAAACAGATCACTTATTGTTAATTTTACAGGTGAACACACTGAACTGTTTGCTGAGCAGTTGGGAAGAAGATGTAGCAGTGTATGACCTTTTGGAGGGTTGCTTTACGTTCTTATCAGTGGCCAATGATGACATAGGAGTATTACCAGCTCTTCGCTGTGATGACAATGACAACTTCTGTTTGTTTGCAACTGCTCTGCTCAATCTCTGCAAAGATGCCAAACTTAAGACAGAAATCTGTTGTAATGTTGTGAAGAGCGTCCTGCATTTCAAAGAATCTGAAGACAAATTACGACTGATCAGGAATTTGTGGTCAGAGAAAGGTATAAAATCAGTTGATGTCTTTGCATGAAGTCTTGTTTAACAGATCTGCCACTTTTCAAATAAATATTTGTGTATGATATTAGCTCTGTTCCAACCATCACATAAACTTCTGGCAAGCCTTCAGTTATAGATTGTTCATTAGTAGGCTATCTTCAATTACCTAACATTAACTAAGTTTGAGGGTTTACAGTTATTACTTTGGTGATGTTAATAAAAACTCTCAGATTATCTGTGCTGTGTATGAGAGACGGCATATGTGTGCACATTCAATCTGTTATGCTTGCGTGTTGATCTTTGTCTCTTAATTGGGTGAAATAATGTTCACAGAAATATCTACCTACAGTAACTGGCTTCATACATGGGAGAATCCTTACTTTGCTGTGGCCCATAGAAAATCATGAGTAATTTATTAAAATAAAATAAAAAATTATTTTTATTGTCTGCAATATGTGAACACGAGGTAACTAGTACTTGTCTATGTCTGATGTGTCTATAAATAAAAATGACCTATAATCAGTTCAGCCATTATATAGCATCTTAATCTCCTGATGTGTTCAAATGGACTGAAAACATACAATTCAGTAGTAAATCAGTGCTAATGAGAACTCCTGTAGGTGAAGTGAATGTTTTAAGTGAATTTACAGAAATTGGAAATGCTTGAAATTTGAACATTTTAAAAGATTGCTGCAGGTGTTACTTCAATATATAATTAAGTTTAAGGCTTTCTTTTTTCTTCTCCGAAATGTTACTCGGGAAACAATTTACTAAAGAATCATTAACATTGGATTCTTCCTCACACAGTGCTCAGTTTCAGCGAGCCACGTACAAATTTAGCTTTTGGGTCTAGAGTAGTAATATTAACACAGTTAAACAGTAAACGTACTAATAATTAATTACCTCAGAATCACTGGGCAATTGTGAGTCCTAATTTAAAGATTGCTTACTTGTACAGCGATGTACTACAAGATGGCTGAGGCATTACAAATCAGTACTGGATGTGTCATAAAAATTAGAAACTAACTTAAGTGACATATGGGCTTACATGCTGGGTGGGACCTTCCAACCACCACATAAGTGCAGTGTATGACACAGTGAAATAATTGTTCACCTGAGTGCGGATAGGGGAGGGGGTATTGGGAAGCGCAACGTCTGTGTAGCTAGCCATCAACGATAAACAACTCCTGGGTTCTGCTTAAATTGTCAAGAACATTGACCTTACATATGAATAGCCTTTTCTGGCTACAGCCATTTCAGTAATGTATTTAAAGTAATTCAGAATGTAAAGGGTTATATTTTATTGTATGTACATGTCATGTTAAAACACAATCATCCTCACAGGGTGGCAACCCTTAGATTAGGATGTACCATCTAGCACATGTTTGTCCACCTGGTATTAATTTATTGTGCTTTATTTTCCCTAGGCTACAGACACATTAAAAATTGACACTTTCCCTGGCACGGATCCAGCGATGAGTTTGGGTTGGGGGGGTGTGGTGTATTGTTATTTGATATAAAACACAATGGTGATTCAACAAGAGAGCCGAAAAATAAGTTAAACCAACGCCATTCTGAAATAGGTAATGGTCCTACACCTAGTTCACTTTTAAGATTCCTATACATTCTACATATATTTTTTGTGATTTAGGGGGGGGGGAGGCAATCGTCCCTACTTACCCTCCTCTGGATCCACCCTTGCATTTTTCAAATGTTTTCCTGTTTAAAAATGAAAATTTTTTGTCCACTTCAAAAACTCCTTAAGAGGCAGTGGTACATAATTCGATGCTATAAGCATTAATCTATAACTGTAGGTTTCTTGAAGCCAATTTGCGAAAATTAAACAATAGCAATCCTAGACAATAGTTTTAGCCAACGTTTAAAACAAAATTGTTTCCTGTGTTACGAACTTCCGAGGCACAATCTCTGACGCCGGAACCTCGTGCATTTGACTGCGGCGCAAGAGATCATGCGTAATGAATTAGTAATTTTGGATAAATATTTACTCGTTATGTTGGCAAATACCATTACCTAGGATTGTCATTGAGTATTTTATCCATATTGGTTTTGAAAAATGTGTAGAATTCAATTGATGTTTTCAGCATTTATTTATCTACTACGTGCTCTTAAGAGAATTATACTGCAAAATTATTTATTCAATCATAGGGTATGATTAATCAGTTAGACACAATTTGTGGTATTGAGTTTATTATGTAATGTGGGACCATAATGAGCTGGACTACCTATTTATCGTGGCAGAACATTTGATATTGTTTGTCATGAGAAAGTAATAGCATTTAATACAATCATATAAGGGTTTTACCTGGAAAAAATTACCCTGAAGAGGAGACTATGCATATACTGTACATAGCTCTAGATCCCAGAAATAACATACCAAAAATCAACATCTGTAAATGTTGTACTATGACGCCACCTTGTTAAAATGTTTTTTTTTTCCAGCCGTAGTTTGTGAACTCTTTGTGATATCAAAAATTAATCTTTACAAAAGTTAACGAACACAACAAAATAAAACTTTCTCGAAATAATATTTCTTTCGCGTCTGCAGTAGTTATCAAGCTATGCCGATGAGACTCTGAAATATAGCAAAGTGGACTTGGGCAATAGATATTTAGGTATAGTAAAGTTGTGTTGACTGCACAATTTTTACAGTACGTAATTTAGTTGTAAAGTTATGACTAACCATGAAATATAACAACAAATTGTATATAGCCTTGTAATTGTCATTAAAATTGCTCAGCAGGATTCTTTGCATTTTTTTTAATGAGTGTGACCATTTACGATGAAAAACTTTCCTTGAAAGAGTTTTTTAATTAGATTGATTGGTCATACAATTAACTATCTTTGTCATCATCACGTTCTGTTGTAAATTCTGGTGAATTCTAACATGATCGTTCTTCACGTTTATTGCACATTGCTGAGCACAAAATACCTGCTCTTTTACACTTGCAGGAGAGACAAGAAGTCTTACATCCACACAAAATCAAATGCAAGAGTTTTTTTTTTCTTTTAGCGCTGGAGTAAGAGGTTGTCACAGGTTGTAGCGTATTTCATTTCCTATAAGTTTCCAACCCCAATCACATGGATCTAGGTAGTTGCCTTGACATTTCTGAACTAGATGATAACCTGAATGAGTGCGCTGAGAAGCTGCTGCTGTCGTTGGAGGGAATGTAGCTAAATCAAAGGTTGCCTGCAGCTTTTCTTTCACTGTTTATTCATTGTAAACAGATAACCTATGATCATCTAATGTCTTATTTCGTGTTTATCCATACATAGCTAGAATGAATTCTTCACCTGTTTTAACTATGTTATCATGCGTGGAATTTCTCTCATTAAATACAATAATTTTTCATCACAGTTATTCTTTTCCAAGAAACTTCCAAGCATTTCACCTTCTTTCTGAAATGTACTTGATGTGTCACAACCTGACATTCCATGACAAAAGAGAACAAATCATGTATGCTGATGAATCTCTTGTTACCTAGCGATATTGAACGCAGTCTCTCTTTGGTTACCAGTTTAGGGCTTTAGTAATCAAATGTCATCACATATAGTTAGTACTGTAAGTAATACTAACAGGTCTGTGTCATCATCAACATCATTTATGTTTTTTCCATCAGCAGCTTTCTGCAGAGCAACAGAAATTATCTGGATGTCAACATATACTATTGCTTGATATACAGTACTTCAGTAGGTACCAGCTTTACATAAATGAGAAATAAGGACACTAACGAGAGTTCCCGTGTTCTGGATACTGGCGAGAAAACCAGACTGTGTTTGGCAGATGTATGTACGGCCATTAAACAGAACAACAGGAACTTGCTTTTGGTAGCGATGAATATGTGATTCTCATTTAGTTGTAGGAGTATCTGGGTAGCCATCGAAAAATGACAATCATTAGTTTTCCAAAATTATTTTCGATGTAGCACTTGTACACTTACATAACATCGCTGTATGTTCCTAATCTTGGCCAAACTACACAGTTTAACATGTGTCCTCCATCAGTAACATGTATTGCCATGTGTTATTCTACTTCTGGTAAAAACGCTAAGATTGACGCATCGCCATAGCGTCACAAAGAAGAAACCATGTTAACGCTCGTCCTGTGATTTTTAACACCTATCTATTATAACCTAAATGTACTAGTTTTCTCCCGCACCACTGCCGATCGCCGTGTTGCCGTTTATTTTTATTCCAGTGTTATATGTGCCACGTAAGATCACAGGTCGCCGTCTTTATTTGTAAAACAACTTTTACTTATGTCCCAGTGTTATCCGATGTTATTTTCCATGTATAATTGCCGCTGGAAAACTTTGTTACTAATGTTTATTTACAAACACGGCCGAGTGCTTCACCAGTGTTACCAATCCCGTGCACAAGACTCTGTAAAGTGCAGTAATAAATAATAACGGGAAATACACACGTAAATATGTATTGTATTTGTTGTTTATTACTTTAAATGTGTCTAAAAGTGATATAAATATTTGTATGTATTAATCTTAGTGTTTAACGGCAACACGAGCGTAATTTATGTCAGGCGAGATATTTGTTTACCCAGTTGAGTATTTTTGTGCCCCGGGTGAGTATTTTCAGTGTGTGCGGGTGGCGCTACTGCAGCAGCAGACAGCCTCGAGCGGCCGAACGGCCATTTTGCTAACGGTACTTCTGCCCTTCTGGCGAGTATAAAAGACTGGCGTTTTGCGTCAGCGGCTAGGCCTTTGGGCCGGGTCGGCCTGGCACTCCTTCCCTTCCTTCCTTATGGGTTGTGGCGGTAGCCGGCCACCTAAGCCCTCCTACCATATTACCTCAACTTTCCTCCGATCCGGGGTTTTGGCGGTAACCTGCCACCTAAGCCCTCACTCCCTCTTTATGGGTTGTGGCGGTAGCCTGCCACCTAAGCCCTCCTACCCAATCTCATCACCCTTTACCGCTCTTACGCTTGCCAGGTCGGCTCGGTTTGATCGCTAAGCCAGCTTGACCACGGTTCAGCCTTGCTCAAGCCTGGATACCTCACTTCACGCTACGGTCTCTTGTCTCCATGCCCTGACGCGCTAAAAGTAAAGTGTTGTTGCGCACTTACAGTACGGAACCTGTCATTCAGTAATTTCAACGGCCGCGGAGCCATATCATTCAGAACGGCCATAGATGTAGCCTTCTTAGGGATCAAGAGTGATCGCCTTGTAACCTCGCTATGTTGTCATTCAGTTATCGGCCTGTACAGCCATAGCAATGTTGTAGCCTTCCTAGGGATCAAGAGTGATCGCCTTATAAGTTTGTTATGTTGTCAGTTTTCGGCCGCCGAGCCATATCATTCAGAGAGGCCAAAGATATGTTGTAACTTATCACGGAACAAGAGTGATCACCTCAGGCCACGAGTAAGGCCTAACATTTGCCCCAGTATTGTCATGGCCCGATGTGCTTTTATAAGTGTTTGTAGTCAGTTGCATGGCCCGAAGTGCCCTAACAAATTAGTTGTACTTTCCAGCATGCGCCTTGCTGTCATCTTGTTGTTCGTTGTATCTTTGTAATGATGTCACATATACCTGTACCCGATTGTGTATGACCTAAGTCTAATTGTAACCCCATGAAACGAATGTTGAAGGTGATGTAAACCCATGTCTGTATCAAGTGTATCAACCTGTTCAATGCTTGAATACAACCTATGAAACTCAGTTGACCTTTCGTCTCCTTTCATCTAACTACCTTGTGTATCAACCTATGACAACCAGTATAAGGCGAGTGACAGAAGCCTTTCCTTTATTTATGTTAAAGATTGACTCCCTGTGCTTGCACTGGAGTTCTTCCTCGATGGTTCACTCAGCAGTCACTCGTTGAGTCAAGGTCAACTCTAGTACGGTTCACTCTAGAAGAGCCACTACCTTCTCATGCTCTCACCAACAAAACATTCTAGAGTTATGCATTGCCTTACTACCTAGCAATCATAGCCAATACCAAACGCAACGCAATGGAGGCAGGACAAGATAAGCGAGGATTTTGTTCTATTCCGCATCCAGTTGTTTTTAAAAGAGCAAAATGGGGGGGTGTTGGAGAAAGTTTAAACTTAAAGTATTCTTTAAGATCATAAGAAGTAGTATTCAGGCAAATAATTCGGTTCAACAATTGTACATTAACTGGCACAACGTTGTCCCTGGCGTTCACTGCTGACAAAAAAATGCCTAGTGGTTTCACTCTAGCTTTTCTTGGGATAACATTTGCATAGGATTTCCATATTTATGCATTCATCAATTGTTTTCCTTTCCCAATAGCAGGATCACATGTCATAGTGTCATTTCCAACAACACCAGAAAACGGATTCACAAGGTCTCCTGATTTACCAAAGGGCTGTGTTGGTTAAGCCAGTTAAGAAACATCTTCATATGTTTAGAATCTGTTATCATGCTGCGATCCCACAAATCATTGTGTTGTTCTGATGATTAATGAGAAATTTCAGCAAAAGCCTCAACTGCTGATGCTACTTCTATTGCAACTAGAGTACACAGTATCAATCTCATCAAACTGCCTTCATTGAGTACACGTTCACATTGTCAAACCACCTAAGGACTTCATCAACAACTGCTCGGTGTTCATATCTGTCCATACATGCCCCGTTTTTCTCCTGAAGCCTGATCGTAAAATGTCCATCCGTAGTAAATTTTCTTCAGTGCTCTGATGATATATGATATTGAATATAAAAATAAATATGGCTTCCTAAGTATAAATATGAAAGAAATAAAACTAAATCTGAAGGTTTATAAAACAGTATTTTTGAATTTTTCAAAGTCCTGTAGTTTTGTAACCACTGCAGATATATAAATACTGTAATTATTATGTTAAATAAGACGTATTTTGATGTGTTCTTTAACTTTTGTTTGGATCAATTTTCGTTATCTCAAAGCATTCATGAAATGCTGCTGGAAAATGAGAAAATTACTTCCATTTTCCGACGACGGCCATAGCACAACATTTACGAATGTTGATTTTTGATATGTTATTACTAAGTACTACGGCTTTGCATATGCAGTCTTCCTTTCAGGGTAATTTTTTCTTACTATCACTGGACTAATGGTACTTTGACATTGTTTTGTTGCATCGCCACTTACACAGTTCACAATCCTGAGAAATGTAGCGTGGTGTTAATGTCTAGGGTAAAATAGCACTTCAATACCTTAAAATGAACTGCTTATATGTGGTGGTTCACTCCATTATTGTGTGGTCACAAAACATCTCTGCAATTGAGGCATACGTCCTGTGTTTGATGGTTACATGCATAATGGATTCAGGGTGGCGAGCAACTGCGAAAATCTGGAAAACTCAGGAAATTTAAGTGTTCTGAGAAATTCAGGGAATTTTTTCTAAAATCCTGAGTTTTTTAGAATTGCTTAAGAATTAAAAAAAAAAAAAACATTACAGATTGTGGTATTCGGTTGTAGCCATCGATATTATCAAAAAAACTTTAATTTGCCCTGCAGAAATAAAATATGTTTACCATGTTAAGTTAACATGTACAAAATTCAGAACACAATACAGTCTTTGTGGCCACAGTGGCAGAATGGCAAGAACAAGGGTGACAGAGATGGAGAAAGAGAGTGCTTGTGTCTAGACACTTACACAATGAAGCAGCTTCGGCTATCTATACATGTGTGAACACTTATACTGTTGCAGGCGTGCAAAGTAGCAGTGCCATATACACTACCTTTGATTCAGCGAACAGCATTTTTTCGTATTGTAAACTAACTTACAAACTGTCATAGGGAACTTGGAAAGGGGGGTAGAGGTCTGCGCTGAACGGTGCCCATTGTACCTCCGTGGCTTTATCGTGTAAGTGCCGAAACGAAACTGTGTACCTGCCCAATGCCAGCATTTGTTTTCCTCCAAGTGTCAAACTAAGGTGGCTTCCTTTTGTTTATGTAGAATTAACATAATATGCATGTCTCATAGATGTTATATGGCAGCTATGAACTGTTTCGAGGTGATACCCATTTAGTAATTTGAATATTTTTGTGCAATTCATTTGCATTAATTCGTAATATAAATGTATCTAAACCGTAATGTTACTGCTTTGACATGTCAACAATGTGCCACCCCAGGAATACCTTTCTTAAAACACTGTATTTTTCAAGGAAACCGAGCAAGCATTGAGGCAAGAGGGATACATTTTTTTCCAGTAAATTTTCAGTAGTTATCTTCAAAATATTTTATTTTATTTACATAATGATTTTAACTGTATCTTTGTAATGTTAACAATATAAATAATTACTGATGTAAGATAATTTGGCAGGTGGCTGTAACTATTCATTCTTGGTAGTAATTTTTTATTAATTACTTTAAAGTAGGCCTACAAATTATTGGTTAAAATTTTCAGTTTAATTTTGAGGCTAATTACTCGCTTAATGTGGCAAGTGTTTGACCTATACATCTGTCACTTGACCAACTTAGGTAGACGAAGAGTCGCAATGCGTCAGTGTCTGACTTCACACTAAGGTGAAAAAGACCACTAGGATAATTGAGGCCATAAACCCTCTGTGATCGGCATTGTGGGTAGGCAGACACAACAACAGTGCTACTGTGACAAAGAAATGTGAAAGTATATTCAGAACTTCATATTTAATTACTTTCACTTTCATGGAAATATTACGATGTGAAAATATGTGGTAAAAGCCCTGCTGTGGCAAAAAAGATTATAAGAACCGGCACTGGACAACAACAGTTTAAAATTTAAATCAGCATCGCATGCAAATTACTAGCTTAAACCAATGCACTCAGTATTAAATTTGTAGTAATTTATTTGCATAAGTTCTAGTCCAACAAATACCTTAAACCGTTACATGGAAATAAATTACATGGTTTCATCTTCTGTTAGCAATACTTTACAGTTTGCATGCAAAATTAAATACATTACTCACAACTGGTCTTTTTTTAAGTCACTCCCTACACTCAACTGCATTCGACGACAATGGACGTACTTACAGAATGTTTTGTTGCTGATGCGATTGACCTAGGGCTCCTCCCACAAGCTTTGCATGGTTTACCATCAGGTAAAGCACGTCGGCGGCCTGCTACCTCCTCCGCTGGTAGCATCCCAAGAACACTCCGCAACTTGTCCGAGCCTCACCTGGACGCAGCTCCTGGTGCTCGTTCTGTGTTGTTCACCTCCTTGTCAGCGGCCTGCTACCCCCTCCGCAACTTGTCCGAGCCCCACCTGGACATAGCTCCTGGCGCTCGTTCTGCGTCGTTCACCTCCTTGTCCTTCTTCAGCTGTACTGGGACGTTACCATTAGCACCCATGACTCTGTTGAACTTCTCTGCTACGCCTCCAACCTTTTGTTTCACACAGTTATTAGTTACAAATCTGGACCTCCAAGTGACTAAGTTCCTTGCACTAATTACTGCCAATTTGTCGAATGTATATACATATGTAGTTAAGATTACACCTGTTCAGTGCCAATACTCAATGTAATGCTCTACAGTTGTGCCACGTGCAAACGCTCAGTCCATTCACCCTGGATTGTATGTTACTAGACAGAGCGAAACATTACAACACACCCCAAGTGCGTGTAAAGTTATGGAGGCAAGTGTCTGGCTCCGTCTTGCCGCTACACTCTCTTGCTTCAAGTTAGTATGCTTCCGTGAGATAGTCAGTGTTTCCCAACACCGCTCTGCCTAATCAGCTTGTGGTCATCACTTAGTTGGCACCGAAAACAAACAGTTTCTTTGGTGACTAGTCAATGCAAACCAATTGTTACCACTCGTTACCTTAAATAAACACACTCTGCAGATGTTCTCATAGTTCAATCATGTTATCAAAACCACTTAGGCAGGTAACCAAAATCAAGTTTGCCACTACTTTCACTTAACCCCTATAACTAAATTTAAACTTAAATACAATAACAAAATCTAACTGAGGAAAACGTCACAATTCGAAGAATTTTCAAGCCAATGTAGAAGCATCGAAAATTGTCTGTGCAACTTTGATGACACAAAGCTTCGTACAGCTATTAATTTGTATCTTGAAATGTTCAGCGTGAAACACATATTTTACACAATACCCTAAACTTACGAGTGTACAAATATATGGTGGCCCAAAAAAAATAATTACTCCCCCCTAGCTACCAGTAAAAATTAATTCTTGTCTTGAGCCTTTGTATCTCATTAGCTGTTGAAGTTAAGGCATGATTTTTTGTGAAACATAAAAACTGTTAATTACTTTAACCAGTGACAAGTGTTCGAGAAAATTTACCCACTCTATTTGTTGGAAGGAAATGTTAGTTTATTCAAGTCCTAATCATGTTATGAAATATTTTCCGGTTACTGAAAATTTTCACAGTCAAAAGTAAATAATAAAAAGGCCTCATTACAAAAAATTTGACTATTTGAGTCAGGTCTTAAATTCAACACTAGAATACAAGGTGTAGGTATTTGGCAAGTGTAACTCAACAATTTTACATCTCACATTTTTCAGCATCATACCTGTATTTTTATTTTTAATAATTCAGTTAATGGATAAAAATTTTTCTTGATAGTGCTACATAAATTTGGTTGCATTAATTGTGTTGCTTAGGTAGGTCAGGGAATATTTTGTGTATGAGTCGCTAACCATCCTGGAACCTTACTGCTCCTAATGTGTGTAAAATGTCATCCGACTTTCATTGTAGTACTGGTTTGCAATAAAGTGACAGGAGAATTCAGTCTCTGTCTGACTTAACCTGTTTTTCAGATTCGTTAGTCCTGCCTATTGAAACAGTTGAAGAGTTGGTTCTCTGTCAACCTGTACTGGTGGAGGAGCCACTAGTGAATGTTGCACTGACTGTTATCAAGGACATGGGCGATGACTACGATGGAACACTGGAGACTGTCTTGGCCGAGCCAGCCATAGTATCCCTGGTGGACATCAGTGCGCGCTCACCAGTGGTATTTCAGATGGTGACCAGCGTGATACACTCGCTGGTGTGCCGAGCACCACTCAACTTGAACTTACTACGGCTGTCGCGGGAAGTAGTGGCAGCAGTGTCTAAATTGTGCGGGCCATGTGGCATAGTGCCGCTGCTTCCCCCACAGCAGCATGCGCTGGCGCTATGCCTACAGCTAGACCCAGAGCTGCTGTCGGACGACCTTTTCGACACACAGCAGCTGTACTTGTTCACCAGTGGATGTGCGTTCAGGACGATCACCAGGAGTAGTGTGCTTCGGACGATAGCTGCAGAGTTGGTGGCAGACCCAGCAGCAAGCAGTGCTTTGCTAGTGTATTATCCACATTGGTTGAAATTGCTTTTCAAACAGGTTACATTGACATGATACACTATGTTGATTGTCTTGCTGTGTCTAAATATATTATTGGTGCTAAAATGTACATCAATTATAAATGTTAAACTTTTTTTTACATTTGCAATAAACCTGTTACTTTTCTTTCATTCCCATTTTGCCCTGCAGCGTATGCTGCATTTTTTTTTTCGTGGGTACCCTCAAAGTTTTGTGTTTCCAGATACCATTAAGGTTGTGTTAGCTTGGGTACTAATTGTCTCCCTTCAAGCCGACTGCTCCAAAGAAGTGTCTACGCAAATGTAAGTTGGACTTGTGTAACGACCGTTTCTAGAAAAAAAAACAGGCTGGCAGGAACCAGATACAATCTGAGAGCTGAGAAGTACCAGCCACCTTGCTTAGTTATACCAGATGGAGTTGCTTCTCTTAGTACTGTGTGTGTCAGGTAGTAAGCCGTTCTGTATTGTATTCTGTTGGATGTGCAAATTTTGTACAAGTACGTATCTTCATAGAATGTTGAGGGCCTTGTAAAAGTTGTACTAAGTATTTATTGCCGAAATTGAGCAAAATAGCCTTATTAAATGTTTGTTCTCGTACTACTGTACCTTACTCTTGGTTAGCTACTCATGTATGGTGGTAAGGCTGTCTCTCTATGCTATTCTCTTGCAAGTCCCCGTAAGAACTCCTTGCGTAGCAACTGTCACGCAGATGTACCACTGTAGTAGCGGTCATACACAGTGGCTTCAGTTTTTCCTTTGATCACTGGCATATCCGCTTGCAGGACCTCTGTACTTCCTTGTAACTGATTGCTGCTGCTGTCACATCTTTGCAGTGGTGGGTCACAGTGGATGCATTTGATGCACTGCTTCTCTTAAAGTTTATCAAAATTGCATATTTTGTTTACACTGATAATTTTCAGTGTGATCTATTTTTTTCTTTTCCATTTTTCATAACTTTTTGAAACAGAAAGGTTGTTTCTTAATGTGGTTCTAAACTGTACATGTTTCCTTTGGTGTTGAAACACTGAGACGGGTGTGACCATTCCGCGTCAAGGCAGGACCCTTGCCCCGGGGCGGCCGAACTTTTACTATCCCAGCCGTACACCCGAAAACAATGTACTCTCAACAGCAAGTAAACCTGCAAAGTCTACCAGACTTGTAAAAGTTTGCACCGCTTGTCATGATTTATCTTTCAGTCAGTTTTTTAATTATTGAAATACGAATTATGTAAACAATACTGTTTTCACCATTAGAGAAACTGCTTTCAATCAGTGGAAGGACAATGTGTAATTTGCTGCACTGAGGGAAAGATATAACCGCCTGACTCAATAAACATTAAATTAGTGAACTGCAGATTTAAACTTTATTGTTGTAGGTAGTTTAAATCAATCTTAGAAAATGTATTCATCGGCACATAAAATATCACTAAAGTCCGACAGACATTTGTCACCGCTCAGTTAGGTTGGAGAGGAAGTTGGCTGATTATTAAAACTTATGGAAGGTGTAAGATGAAGCGGAGATGGTGCTGGATTGCGAAATGGGCGCCACCTAGCAGTTTGCCCGGCTAGGACGGTGTGTTGTCGATTCAGGGCGTGGTTTGTTCGGCTGGCGGTCCTCTCCTTCCTGCAGTGGTGGATGATGATGTAGTTGATGGCTACAACGTGGAAGCACTCAGAGAAAACTAGCTAACTCACCACGTGGGTTCTTTCGGGTCACCCACACAACCCCTTGCCC
>PNEQ01006485.1:0-29597 GCA_003012365.1 Medauroidea extradentata
AGCGTGCCTCTGTGAACTCAGCTCCGGCGGCGGACGTGACAAGCGGAGAAGATGCAGACATGCCAGCTACCCCACCCTCCTCTCTCGCTGATGTTGACACAACACCCGCTGTGCAGAGGACGACTTGATAACGCGCCCTTGGTGGAAAAACGAACTTAGTTACATGCACATTCAGCCGTGACTGGCTTACTTGCACTGTCATAGTATTTCTGTTTTTGTGTATGTTTTTAAATTGTATTTACAGGTGTTCACCGTTTTATTTGTTTTTGTATATGGGGTTGTTTATTTTGGAGACATAGTAGAATTTTTAGGGAGAAAAGAAAGGACATACTGCCATGTGTTTGCAAACACAAGTAGTTATGACTTGTGCTTATTTTGTTCTCAGATGATTCATTTACTTTATAAATAAATAGTACGTATTCTATTTCCTTTCTTTGCGTGTTTGACAGAACTGATATGTATCTACACCATTCATTGTGCTTGTTTTGTGGTAATTCTCAAAACATCTACTAAGATTACATTATTCCCACGGGAATAGTAGGAACTCGCGTAACGCGGATTCGCATAGCGCGAGCATTTAAAGGAACGCATTACTCGTGTTATGCGAGTCCGAGGTGTACTCTTCTTGTGACTACCAATCCTTTAATGTAAGCTTCCTTTTCAGGCCATGACTGTATCTTCCAAAATTTCCTGAAGACAGCTTCTCGCTTTTCTGAAATTGCCCCACATTGAAATAATCGTTGAGTTATTTTGTCTAGAACATTAAGACTACAGCGAGCTTCAATTTTTCTGGACTCTTTAGGTTCGTTGTGCAATATTTTATTGTGAATTTTTTTATAACCTGTGTAAGCGAGTCCACGAACTCTCTTTTTCATGTTTGTCATGCGATGTGCAGAGATTTTACTGGGCACAATTGTATCATTGGTTTTACTAATATTCTCTTCTGACACTACTTCATGCTGATCTTCAGGTTCAAATGGTATGTTAGCAACAACGTTGTCTTCAGTTGTCACTTGCGATATAGTAGCACTGTCAACAATTTCGTTAGCAGAGATTTCTTGTAGCACTGATGTTTCTTGTGAAGTAATTCTTAATTGTTCTTGTTTTTCCATTCCATTTTGATTGAGTTCGGTTTCACAGGGTACTTTATTTCTTTTAGTTTCATCCGACCTAGCATTTTCAGTTACTATAGGTATCAATTCACCATTTGGGTCAATAATGAACTCTGCCCATTCGTAATTTTCTACAGAAAGGGAATTAGAAGCAGTTACAAATTTGTGTGAATCTACATCCCTGGGATTTACTCAATTTTTTTTTCATCACTAGTACTAGTAGTTTGAATTTGAGAGTCTACATGTGGCACTTCGAATCCATGTTGATTAGGCACAGCCTTTTTCTCGGCACAGTTTGCTGATTGTAAACTTGCATCAGCAGACACACATTTTATGTTACCTTTGTGGCTTTTTTCATTCAGCTCAATGGCAGCTCTCACCATTCCTTGGCTTCGCGAAGCCATTCTGTGAACCTGAAACAAAAAAAAATTGTCCTTAAGAAATATTTTAATTTTGATTTTTTTAAGTTGGTCACATACAGTAAAATTTAGGTACATAGACGATTGATAGGAAGAATGAGTAAAGTTTTAAATTAATTTTTAATGAATCCAGATAAATTTCTTGGCACTTATAGCACAATTATTTACCATTAGGAAGTTATTGTTGTGTATGCGAAAATGTTTTCAAAAAATATATTATACTAGCCTTCCGGCTGTGGCGTTGCCCACGTTAAATTATGTAATGTAAACAGTAACTCTGGATACAATATGAGATGAAGGCATTACCAGCTAGTGTGCTCAATAACAGTAAACTATAAATTGTCTTAGCTCAGTGTAAAGAGCGCGCGCAATATGATCATATGATGTCATAGTAATTCCCGTCGTAAAGTCTTGCACGGGATACAAACAAGTAACCCCACGCCTCGGCACACCACAACATTATACAATACCTGAGTGAATGCTTGAAGGCGTGCCATGATAATTCTTTCGTACGTACAGGCTACAGTTTTGTTTATGAGTAGGTTGGCAAAAAGAAACGACTGTTGAATTATTTTTCCATGATCATTCTCTTTTTTTCGGGAGACTGTAACATTATACTGCTTTTAACCTACTTAATTTTCGAATTTCATAAAAACCTGAATTTTATTTGTAGATATTTACACAAGCTTCATTCTTATCAAAAAATAATTTCGATATCTCAACGGGTATAAGAGGTACAGATGATTATTTGAAATCACATTTAATTTTTATATTTTTAACAGCTTTCAAGGACGAATTTCGAAAAATCCTGAAATTACACTTTTTGATATTTACATAAGATTTATTTTAAAGCAAAAACCATTTCAATATTTCCACTCGTTTAGGAGATGACTGAGATTAATATTAAATATATACTTTTTTTCAGAGCTTTTAAGGACGAATTTCGAAAAAGTGTATTAAGGATCAATTAAAAAAAAATAATCACCCCACTTTCTGAAATGATTTAGGAGAAATCACGGAGTAATGAAAAACACATTTTGTGGCTTTTCACCCCCTTAATTTTCGAATTTCGCAAAATCGAAAAATTTGCGAATACACATTTCTTTGGCAAATAATATGAGGTTAAAAAATGTATGATAGCATTCTCGTTTAATGAGATATCAAGGATTGTTTTAAAACACATTTCACCCCTTTTCACCCACTTACCTAATTATTGAAAAATCCTTTCTTAGTGGGTGCCTATGGGGCAAGGGGGAAGCTTCCCTCAAGATTTCATGGTTCTAGGTCCAGCGGTTTGGGCTGTGCGTTGATGAGTGAGTGTGTCAGGACACTTAATTTTATATATTAAGATTTCCTGCCTTGGTAAGCTGTTATTTACTGGAATCAATAAAATTGTAAACTGTAATGTACTTTCAGAAATATTTAGTTTAGGGAATGTTATAGGTTAACTCAAAACAAGTCATGAAATGAGTTTTCAATTATGATAAGATGTAAAACCAATATGCGGGCTACTAAGTAAATAGTTAAGAAGAAAAGGTACTTACCACAATTATTGAACTATTGCAAGTCATAATTTCGACATGCACTCTTGACAATATTCAGGTCAGACCTACTGTGAACACACTGGAAATAAGATTGCAACTCAACTGGACTAGACTGTCAATATTATCAAACTAAAAAACCGTCTGGGAAAACCTCCTATGCGTTCAGTAAACGGCAATGGTTGTACACAAATACCTCCTATGTGGTTATAGTGCAAAAAGGAAATTTTACCACGGAAGCTTTTGTTTGCGATGCACATGGGATAATTCAAAACAAGTTTACTATTGTCACAGCATTGCAGTCATGCATAGGAGGTTTTTCCAGCACATAGAGAATTAAAATTTGAACCAAAGAGATACAAAACTTGAATTTAACGAAAATGTGCACATAGGTTTCTTCACGGCAACGACGATATACTGTAGTGGTTAAGATGCTACCCCCTATACCTACCGTCCTTACATACTAAATGCAAAATGTACTGTGACTGGCACAAATGTTGATCATAGTTAAGTGTTCCACTCTTAAAACACAACATTCAAGTGTTTCAGCAATTCAGATGACAGAGGCGACATTTGGACTCTCCAGTGCCCAACTTCCGAGTACAAGAGAGTTCCTCCTTCTTTACATTCTTTCTGTCCAAGGTTATTTTTCAGGTCATCAATAAAAAGATATTACAAAAAAATTAATACAGTAAAAATGGAAAGTTTTCACCAATTGCAGTGCTGCGGTCTAGGATGTTGTAATCAAAACCATCACTGACATCGGCGTTGGTTTCAGTTTAAGCACTTATAAATCTTAAAATAATCAGCATTTCATAACTTGCCTTGTATATCAATATCAACTGTAGTAATAGTTTTTTTAACTCTACGTAAAATACCTTAGAGAAGTTGTTAATCATACCACGCAGCAAAACATATTTTGTTATGATTTACGGGCAAAGAGTAATAATTATATGTAACAAATTCCCGTGACAGTAATCTGGAACTTCAACCAAGAGCAATAAGAAATATTATCTATATTTAACAGAGAAAAATTATTTCTTAAACACTCATTTAAATAAATATATACAGATTGTCATAATTTTGGAAGTTGGTTCCTATTCTATATTAAAATGGGATATTAAATGCTAGTGCTAAATTACACAAGGAATTAAAACATACAATAATTACACAATATTATTTAAAATACATTAACCTTTGGAATACTACTTCCTATTACATTAAAATATTTTAACGCCAATAACGAAAGAATAAAGTCATATGTTGAAGAATAGCGAACAGTCAAATTTTCATGCAGTAAATCAGTCCATAAACATGCAAATTTTTTTAAAAAATTAGTTAATTCGTTAAAGTACTGAATGCATTTTGATTAATATACACCAATAAACCATGTATAGTTAATTGCACAACTGTTGGCAATCAAATAAATTAACTGTATCACATGACCTCTACGACTTAAATGTGTAAGCCTGCAGATATAGTGGGCAGGGTTGTCAAACATATATCACATATGCAACTATCCAAGAAGTTCTAAATACACGTTATCTAGACACTTTCCTTCACATCACACTGTAACTCTGACGATAAAATGTGAGGAATTGTGAGGAGATATTAATTTTTTGGGTAAGATAATTGGAAAACATGGCTTAAGGAAATCTACACTACCGTACATCATTAGACTATAAGATAACAACACATAAATCTCATACATCAGTTATCAATATAGGTAACATTCCAAATTTTCTGTTAGAGGTAAACGTTAAATAACACACTACATAATTCTGTTTATTGCTCTTTAATTAACAAAATTACATGCTTATACATAACATTTATAAATATCGACTTGTGAGGTTCATTGCAGAAATTATATTAAACTGCTACAGACTACAACACTAGGTTGACTAGATTCCAAGGAAGGCCTCTGCAATTTGTTACCATAGTGTCTTTTTCCACTGAAGAAGGTAACTTGGTGGCTGTTGCCCATTTGTCCACCTTTTTCAGAACAACTCGCTTTTTTCCTCAATTGTTCGTCTCGAGGATCCATCTACAAGCACTAATTCGTCGTCCGCGTATCCATATATTTCACAGCCAGCTGGGAGGTCCTGGGTTGACATGCAGTCGAATAATATATTCCACAGCAGAGGTCTTAAGACTGATCCCTGCGGGCAACCCTTTGTTAGTTGCCTTGTTGTGGTTTAGTTGCAGTCCATAAATGTGTTCATGTTTCTAGAGCAGTTCTTCAGTTTAAGTTGCCAGAGAATTTCTGGCCACCATGTGCTATATCGAAGAAGATTCCAATGACATATGGTTCCTTGGTCTGCTCTACAATACATATTACATCCATAACTGCAAGTTCCGTGCTCTTTCCTCGTAAGAATCCGTACTATTTTGTGGATAATACACTGCTCTCTTGTAGGTGAGCCTGGAGTCGCTTGTAGATATTTTTCTCATAAATCTTCTCCAGTACAGGCAATAGTCAGTGGCCTGTATGACTTAGGGTTTGTGGGATCTTTGCCTCTGCCTTTGTAGAGGATCCTCAAGACTCCTGTGTTCCAGACTGACGGAAATGCACCCTGCTCCAACAGCTTATTGTACAGTCTCAATAATACATAAATGATTCTTGGAGCACATCTTAGAATAATCTCCGCTGTGATATTGTCAACTTCTAGTGCTTTTTTCAGCTTCATTCCTCATATCATCTCTTGGAGTTCGGTTTTCTTAAGCTCGGCACAATCTGGCATTTGTGGAAAGGTAGACATTACCTTCCTCTTCCTTGAATGCTCGGACTAGTCATCTGCGTCATTATCCTCCGGCAACAGGGTAGCCATTAGGTGCTCAATGTTTTCCTGTATGTCCATTTTCTCTTCAATGCCATACATCGTAATAATCTCAAAATATTTGGAGTTACTACTTTTCCGCAGTTATTTTGTAAGTAACTACCCAGGGATCTTCGTTGCCTTTGGTTTAGATCAAATTCTGCCAGGCCTCTTTCCTTTTGGCTCTGACAGTTATCTTGTATTTCCGATTTTCCTGTTTGTAAAGATTTGCTTGCTTCTGTCTGAACATTGGATCTCTTATTTTTTTTCAAGTCACATCTCATTTTCCTTATTGCTTTTTCTCTCTAACTCCTGGTCCCACCATCTGTTGATTTGAAACCTTCTTGTTACTTTGGTCACTGTCCTGTCACACATATTGGTGATTGCTCTTGTGATTTCTTCAGCCAATATCTCTCCTATTCGTGCGATTTGCCCGCAAAAGGTTCTGTCAAACCTTCACCAGTCCACTTGTCATGTATATATCGAGGCTGAAGGAAGATATCGTCTTCCTCTCCTTTTCTGGTTGATTTAAGGGTTAACAGGATTAGTACATGATCTGACAAAGTTTCATCTTAAACTGTCCAGTTTGAGACATTTACCTCGATATTTGCAGTTGCCATTGTTATATCTAGGTGCATTTCCGTCCCTGTTGCTGGTGACATAAGTAGGCAGACATGCTGGCAAATAGCAAACTCTGAGGTTATTTATCAGGATAAACTCATTCATGTCTTTCATGTTATCGGAGAATACCATAAGACAGATTTTGTGTTGACATTTGCACTTGGTATGATTACCTTTGTTCTTAGTTGTTGCAGTATCCTGCCCCAATGTTGAAGATGGGTCGTTATGGGATCTGCGAACTGGAAATAAAGAGGACACTAGGGAGACCTGTACCTCCCTCAGTCTCAGGAACACCATGTGATGCTCATTTGACAATCCTTCAACTATCATACTTGTTGTCTGGCTCCTTACCCATATACCTGCTTTCGGACTTTTGCCGGCGTACTCACCACTTCACCTAGTACGGTTCTTGAAATAACAGAATGTTTGTTTAGAGATCAGCTATATACACTATTTTGTGGGTCACCACAGCCGACCTCTGCATGTTGAGCTGGGTAATTCTCAGTTTTTCAATATCCATAATCAGTGTGTTGTATCTCCATTTATGAATGCACTTCATTCCCACATTTTGAGTATATTTCATTGCCCTAGCACTTACTGGCTTGGTGCCTGTACTTGTGGCAATTATAGCGTCGTAATGGATCTATAAAATCCTTTAATCTGCAACTTGCGAATGCTATATGCAATCTGCCATTATCTGTAAGAACTTTCCTCTGTCTGGGTGAGCACTCGAACACTATGTGTACAGTGTCCTTGGTTCGGTCTCCTTTTCTTAGTTTAGGAACTATTTCTTTCCCTAGCTGCTGTAGAGAAATATCAGAGTCCGAAAAATTCTGCTGGTGTATATCTTTCATTAATTTGTCTGTGTCGGCCTCTCGAGGGATGTCATACACCATGACACTTGGTCCTCTATTTCTCGGTGCTTCGACTTTTAGGCCAATTATCTTTATGGTCTCAGGCCTGCTTAACTTCTGTATGGCAATATCATCTCCAGCTTCTATCATTACCCCTCCGTTCTTCAATTGGAACATATTTTTAATTTTTACGCCTACTTTGGTCGGATTCAAGTGTTAAGTGACTTGTTCCCTCGTTTGCTTACTTGTTTGTTCTGCCTTAGTAGGCACAATCATTACTAACTTCCTGGGAGGTTTAGCTAAGACTGCCTTGGCAGTGTTTTCCCTTTTGACTTTCCTCTTTCTGCTATTACCTCGTCATACGATCCACTTTTTCCGACTTCGCCATATGCCTCGATTTTCCCTTTCAGTTCAGAATTTTCAATCAGCTTCTGCATAAATGCCTGTAATTTGTTCACTCTTGGGAAGAAGAACCTGCATTGTTCCCGGTTGCACTTTCTATTAATGTCTGTACAGAAGTAGATAATTTCTTGGAAAATCGTTTTTGACTCCATTTGTGGGTCAATTTCATATTCACACATCTATTCGTCTTCTTCATCTGCCTCTGTGTTATCAGTTTGTCTGCAGTGGGTGCACTTAATTGAGGTGCTCTTTTACTACAGCTCAGACCATGTCCTTGTCAACCCCACGTATGATTCCCTTAGCTCGTTTCAACCATTCTTTTTTCTCACTTCCTCCCATTTTGTTTCTGGATCTAAGAGCTTATTCATCCCCTAGACCACAAAATTCCTAGGTACTTCCTGTGTTATTAAATCCTTCAATCTTTCTTTTTCGTCCCCCTGTGTGGTGGCGCGGTAGTATACTATCACAGCCAACCCGTGATTGTCGTAAGAGGTGACTAATCAGGGTGCGGTCGGGACCTGAAACTTGTTAGGAACTTCATATAATTTATTTTATTTTCCTTCCTTTTCTACTTTCTCATCGCCCTTTTCACATTCCATATCACCAGGTCCCATTGTATCTTCCTTCCCTTTGTCATCGTTTGAGGCCAGGGAGGTGTTCTTCCTAATGATGTCCTATCCTTGCTAATGAGTGCTGCCTCCGAATTGTGTGACCCTACATGGTGCCTTTGTTAGTGATGGTTTAGCGAACCCTTCTCACTGGTCCAGCAGGTAAAACTGGGCGCAGAGCCCGTATACACGTACATGTACACTCACGTAGTACCACCTGGTGCCGTCCTAGCGGGAGGGTTTTGTCTAGGCCGATCTGCCTTAAGGCTGTACGAAGGAGGCCGGTGTAATCGACCACAAGTCCCCTGAAATGGCACACATAGTGGGGAGCCCGGTATGTTTTCCCGGGTAAGGAAATAAAGCTGGCCTCGCTCAGGATGTACGATTTGTCCCTGGTTTGCCCTGGTGTACACTTCGGTGTGCTGCTGGGGCAGTAAGGGTAGCTGCTCCTATGTACTGCTTAGATCTGTGGGAGGTAGGTCCCCCTCCCAATGGCAGAAACCGCGATGGTGTTTGAACTGCTGGCTTCTACGTTTCTTCCCTCCTCCTCGAATGGCAGGTTGAGTCAGACAGTTCTCAGTAGGGGGCATCCATCATGGCTTCCAAAAGCACTCCATAGGGTGGCTCCCTCAACAGCCGCAACATAAGACAGTGCAGTGATAATGGTCTTGAATTGGATGGTGATTTGGATGTCACTCATTAAAAGAAGTTGCTGACTCCTCTCTTTTTGGTAGTAAAGGGTCTTGGGCACACCTTCGATAAAATGTCGCCCTTCGAACTTCAAAAAGTAATCTATGCTGTTGCTGGTGGTGCAGTGAAAGACTGCAAAAAAATTAAAAAAAAAAAAAAACAGAACAGAGTTTCTGATCGAGGCATCAATTGCTGCCCAGTCATGTGGGCTGCTGGCGATGAAGGTCTTAAACGGGGCAACAAAGAAGTTCCCTGTTGATGTAACACCCTATGTCGCGTGGTATTCGAGCAAGGATGTCATATGGTGTCCCGATCTGATCGACATCCCAGACTCAGAATTGTTGCAAGAACTCCGGGCACAGTGTGTCACACATGTCCGTAGAGTCATAAAAAATCTGAGGTGTACTAGTTCCAACTGCTACTTTGTTCCTGACATTCGGTGTTCCATTCTTACCAGCAACTCTGGAAATCTGTTACCTGTTCGCACTCATCGGGTGATTAAAATGGCAAACTCGGAACTTTACAAACAGTCTCTTCACTTTTCTCGTGACATGTATTGTGGCTGTATCGTCCTTTGTTGCAGCAGTGGTGTCAGCAGCAGATGTTGCCATCCCGAAGTCATCTTCTCGTCAGTGTTGTCGAGTGCCCTGGTGTAATGATGAGTGCAAGGATGCAATCCGTGCCTGGCGTAGTGCACTTCGATGGTTTACGTTGCATTCTACTCAGGCGAACTTAGAGCTGTTTCGCATCACCAGGTAATGGGCTGGGCGAGTAATACAGGACAGCAAACTGAAGTCTTGGAGGGCATTTCTGTAATCTCTTACTGTTCATGCAACAAGTAAATTTACTTGAGATAATGTGAGAAAGAATTTCGGCCAACCCCTTAGTGTCAATATTCCTTTCCTTCGACATAATAATATTGTTACTACTCGATGCCGAAGAAATTTGCAACCAACTGAGACAGACAGGATGTCGACTTGGTATTTCACAGGGAGAACTCGAGAGATCCCTCTCCCGCTCGAAACACACTTCTGCTGACCCAGATGGTACGACATTATGCAATTCTTCAAAACTTGCCACTTGAAGAGAAAATTAAATTACTCATTTTTTATAATTTTTGCTGGAAATCTGGAAGCTTCCTTTCCCAATGGGGTGTCTCATCCCTGATACTTGTTTTAAAGCCAGCAAAGGATAAGGGGGATGTGTCCAGTTATCGACCGACTTCGCTAACTAGCTGTTCCTGCAAAACAATGGAGAGAATGATAAATTATAGGCTAATGTATGTCCTTGAGTCTCTGGGTCTTCTTCTCTCAGCTGTCCAATGTGGGTTTCGCTGACACTGTTCAGCAGTAGACCATCTTGTCGGCTTAAAGACAGCTATTCAAAATTGAATTGGATAGAACAGAAATGGTACATGTGACTAAATAATGTTTTCAAGAAAATCAACAAAAACTGTTTTATGAGCAACATAAATTTTCCTGCATGTTTCACACAATTCCATTTCAAAGCAGAGGCCTTTCAAGTTAAATTGGGAGTAAAAAATATGCATTTTGTTGTTTTGGTTGTATGCTAGAGGTCATTAAACTCTTAAACTTGTCCTCTTTCTGCACCTAACCTGGTGTTCCAGAAACAAAGTAATAGTATACTGTAATATTCTAATCATCTTGAAAGTAAAATGGCTCTTCAAATTTGTTTATTTAATAGATTAATTGTAGATGTATATAATTTCAGAGGAAAAAATACAGTATAACTAAAACATAGCAGAAAAATACACAAAAAGTAAGTATTTCCTGAAAATACTTTTTCACGTGTACATCTTATAATATAAAGGGCGCTCTATAGTCTTGCTACTGTAAATTAATGTAACAATATAACTTTCAGCTGCTGCTCAGTGCTATTTTAATGTGTCCTTCGTGCAAACATGGCATTTTGTAAATGAAAACCCTTGTGCAATGCTGCTTGGCTTACTCTCACTCAGTTTCATCAACACTATTCTCGTTACGATGCTCTTTTGCTTCATTTACTGTTGTTGGCCACCTGTAGATCTCATCATAGGAGGTGTACCCAAGCAGATAGTCTTTCAGTTTCTTTAGATCTACTATCTTTTTGGGGTTTGTTGGAACCCAACCTGCTGGATAGGCTGCATCTTGTGGCAAAGGAGGAACTGTAGCTTGTGTAGCGAGTGTAAATGTGTGTCCCTCAAATCCTCCATTGACTATGCTGACTACAACCTTTCCCATTCTCTCCTGACTGTAAGAAAAGTATTTGTATGTGGAAGCTTTGAATGATTCCTTCTGACCACGTGGAACTCCTGGGCGAAGCGACTCATCGCTGACACACGTTTTCTTATATTTCTTAGGCCACCACTTTGTAAAGCACAAAACATCTTCAGTTCGTACCTCCTCTACACTAAATCTGCCAGTACAGCATGCTCATACAATCAGTTAATTGTATTATGCGAGAATATAAATCCCATCTGCTCGCCGATGAAGACGTTTAGGGTAGGCATAATCTCTGTCACATGGCAGATACGAATGGCCACGAACTGGAAAATGATGAACACCACTTTCTGATCGACCGCTACCTACAAGATTCATTAGAAATCTCACAACTGTATTATTTTGTCCAATACATCCATCACTAAAGAGAATAAGTTTTTTTGTTGTAGTGGGAAGCTCATTTGTGATGTAATTTAGAAGGAAAGAACAAACCTCATTAGGTGTTATGTTTCCCATACCTTCATGATAAGTATAAAATGTAGCCTTGTTGGTTTTAATATTATGTATACCGAAATCAAAACACCATAATTGTCGAAGGTAAAATACCTCTTGAACTGGTATAAAGTGGCATGTTCTGCATGTGAAGGAAGCTGAGAACCGCAGTGTAATCGTATGGACTGTCTTTTGCTTCCTTTAGTAAGGAATAAAACTTTTTGGCTCGCCTTTTATGCACAACCAGTTCAGCAGAAACATTTCTTTTTGCAGCATCACATAAGTAAGGATCACGAAGTTTCACAGAAAGGCTTTCGCAAGTACTGTGCCGTTTGTTGTCACATGCTCATTTGTTTGTTTTTTGTTTTGTCTAGTTCGTCTATTCGTAGTGGTAACTAAGATATATTTTTTTATTTTGGCAAAGTTACTCCACCCCAGCACTGGTTATTTCTTTAATCTTCGGTGAAATTGTGATAACAGTGAACTGCTTATTATTATTTTATAAAGAAAATTTCAGGTAATTATTTATGTGCAGTTAATGCAGTGTGCTATAAATATGGAACAGTTCTTGTGTAACACTTCTGACCATCTATAATCATGATCTGATCATATTTGTTTTCAAGTGAATCAGATTATTTTATTGGTAAAATTTGAATTAAAATACCATGTTTTGATTATTAAAACATGTGTGTGCTTTAAAATATTATGTTAGGAAGTATTGTTCGATACTGTCGAAATACTATTTTGGTAACATCAAGTAGCTATGACTCTATGCCGGCCTATAACCTCTAGGCATTGTCGCGACCTTGTTGTTTTTTAGACATCATGGCATGAATATCAACCAACAACCAAACAGTGTTCTTTATCAGTTTGTAATGTCGTAATCAGACAAGTTTTCCGCCTAGGGTGAGTTTATTCTTTCAATTTATTATATTTTGTGCCCTAGTGTTACTTTGTTTGTATGACGTTCATCTTTAAAATATTTTGTTTGCTGGTTTAATGTAGCTGTCCCCGCCACACGGAAAGGAAGCCTATTCAGTATTTGAGGTATTTGGCTTGTCTACATCTTCCGATGTAGAAGTAACATTATTTCTAATCGTCCTTTTGCTGTACCATCATCGGTAGCCATGGACGAGATGGAGAAGTAACATCTTTCGGCGGTGGCAAGAGTGTCCCCATGAAGGACAGCCGGGAAATCAAGCTAATATATTTATTATCCTTCTCTCGTCCTAACTACTTGATGTGCACACAGCACTAATTATTAAAATTTGAGACTTATATATTCGATCACAACCTCTGCAAAATTAATTCAACAACGAAAATTGAAAATTTGTTAAAATATGTAATATTACAATTTAAGTCAAGTAATTTGTTTTTTTTTGGGGGGGATCCCTTGTTTAACTTATTTATAATATCCTTAAGCCATACGTGCTTTTCTTGATTTGTAATGTACCATATTGGTTAATCTACATACACCAAATACTCATTGTGCAAAGAATTTATTGTTATCTAATCTACTAATGAAGGTGTTAAAAATTTTTTTTTCTGAATTATTACAATTTTATTATACTAGACCTAACTCATTTCATAATAAAGTTTAATATACATAGGCTCTCGTGCTCCTAAATAAAAAAGTTATATTTTTTTTGTATTGTATCTTAAATTAATAATCTTTAGTGTGAAGTGTTGAGGAAAGGACCTTGAATAAGGAGCACCGATCAACAACTTGTGTCCACGTTAATGCTGTTTTCCCCCTTTCTTTGCTTAGCTGGCCTAGGAGCTTTCTTGGTCGGTTTACCCTTTTGGTTTACCCTTCCTGGACCTCCTAGGTTGGTTGGTAAAGTTTGGGGGGATTCCACCGAGCAGTACAGTACAACAAACATCAACTAGAGGGCGTCCAAATGAATAGCCAAAATGTGTATTGCAATATTCAAGATAATAATGGTATTTCACTGTATTGATATGTTCAGGATACTCTTATTGGAACATTCTGTGCATGTCCTTTACACATAACTTAGCATCAAGATACACTTTCTCTTTACCACTATGTGTTCTTTTAACATCAAACTTACTGATATGGTTATGAAGAATATCACGAACTACATCAGGTACAGTGTTTCCACTCTGGTTTTTACCATGCATATCATTTGGTACCTTCTTTTCAGCTAGCAGTGTGCAAAGCCTATCTACACACTTTTTTTGTGGTTCCATGCAGTGCGATGAATGCTTTCCTATTAACTGGCATATTTTTCCCATTGCATTTAACATAATAGTCATAAAAGGTTGTTTTTGGAATACTCTTGGATGTAGATGTTGAGGGCACAGATCTATCACACTCAACAGAAGTCTTCTTTGATCTGCGACGTTTTGCCTCTCTCTTACATATCAAACCCTAGCCTGTTCAATATCATCAAATTTCTTGAAACAACCAAGTCTGCACTTACAATCATATCCTGTCTTTGCAGCAGTAATATGTTTACCCGAGTATGATGTATGAGCCAGTCTTTTACCTTTGCTTTCTTCATGATGTTTCGTTTCCAGTTGTTTACATTTCTAATACCTTTTCGTCGTTTTGGTATATGTCATCACTTTCACTTCCCCACATATTTGTTATACACAATAGTAACCAATACAATGCACTTCCACTTTTGTTTACATTCAAATAACCTAGATAAATCAAGCCTTGGTTAGTTCAACTGTTTGGAGCGAGAAACTGTTGGAATGTTTATACTGGCATAGGCCATAGAGGTTGTATATATGGGCCATTACTGAGCCCAACTTTATCACAGATGTATTCAGTGCAGAAAGGGGACATGTCCTACATAAGTATCGTTTCTGCACTCAACTCGACTTTTGATGGTCCACGTTCACCCATTTCCGATTGCTTAACGTGTCCTGTTTCTGCACAGAAAGGTGCTTCTACCCTACCTGACCACACTTATGTAAGTAACTCAATTATAGCCAAGATGTTACATGTATCCTTTCTGTTCTAACCGATACAATTCTTTTCTACAGCGACATCTCCTTGCAGTCTTCTTTGACATAAAGAAGGTGTATGACACAACATGGCACCATGGTGTCATAAAACAATTACATGCATGGGGTTTTCGTTGACATCTCCCTACATTGCTAATTTTATGTATCACAGAACTTTTCGTGTTTGAAATGGAGTAGCACATTCGCGGGAGTTCGTTCAAGAAAATGGGGTGCCTCAGGGTAGCATTTTGAGTGTCGCCCTGTTTGCTGTAGCAATAAACAGCATTGAAACTGTTGCCCGCCCCTCTGTGTTTTGCGCACTTTATGTGGATGACTTTACTATATATTACTGCTCATCCACCCTGTGTGCTGCGGAGCGTCAGGTCCAGCTAGCTGTCCTCCGGCTTGCTGACTGAGCTGACAGTTAAGGTTTCGCTTCTCCACTGCAAAAACTCGATTAGTGCACTTTTGTCGTAATCGTGGCGTTTTTCCGCCTCCTGAGATGATTTTACGTGGCACTTCTTTGCCTGTTTGTGGCCATCATAAGTTTTTAGGCCTTGTCTTTGATTCCAAGTTTTCTTGGAGGGATCATTAGAAATATCTTAAGTCTCGGTGTTTGCAGGATATCGCACTCTTAAAGATGCTTTGTGGTCGTACTTGAGGATCACACAGGGACACATTGCTTCGCCTTTACAGAGATCTAATTAGAAGTAAGCTCGATTATGGTAGTGTAGCCTACTCTTCAGCACGCCCATCTTTGTTGAAGATATTGGACTCTGGTTCAGCATGCCGGAAACCGCATTGCGACTGGTGCTTTTCGCACGAGTCCAGTCGTGAGTGTCAGTGTGGAGGCAGGTGAACCACCACTACATTTTCCACGCGACCAGCTTCTCCAGTACGGCTTGCGAGTACTGTGCGATACATCCAATTTACTGCATGATGCATTTCACCATCCTCCGTATGTACAATTGTATGATGCCAGACCTCGAGCCAGCAAACCTGCATGTGTCCGTTGCACTGCCGCGCTCAGTGACTTTCCATGGCATGTGTTGACAGTCCAGCACCCAGAACCACCATAGGCGATGCACCAGGTGTTGGTTCGGCTTGATCTGACGAACTTTACGAAGTCGACCACTCTCGCTTACGTTGGCAAGTCCTTTGTAATGATTGTGTCATAAAAATTTTTATTGGTTTTACCTGCTTCTACACTGCTGGCTCCAAAACTGATGCCTCTACTGTGTGTGCCTTTATAGTAGGTGTAGAGAGGTTTTTATTTGGACTTCATCCGCCGTGCAGTATTTCAATGGCAGAGCTTTATGCTGTTTTTAATGCTGTGTATTTTATTGGTAGGGGGTCATTTCGCAAGTGACAGGTATGTTCCGTTTCAATGGGTGCTCTACATGCCTTGCTAACTGACTCTTTGATCAAAGAGAGGCTGAGGATGTCTGACCGCATTGGTGTACAGATCATCTTCTTATGGATGCCTGGCCATGTGGGCATTCCAGGCAATCATGTGGTAGATGCAGTAGCGAAAGAAGCATGAAGCCTTCCACCCTGTAACCTTCGTGTTCCTTTGTATGATGTGCTGCATGTTGTCAGCTCCTTTGCCTGGGATTCCTGGCAGATGGAATGCTATGCTCTTCCCTCTAACAAGCAATTTTTGGCCCCTGACTGACCTGACTGTCCCCAAGCGCCCCTCTTCATTAACACGACAGGAAGATGTCCTCGGGACACGTCTTCGGATCGTTCACACTTGTGCTACACACAGGCACTTGCTTTGTTTGGACCCCCCCTACTAATTGTCCTGTTTGTGACACTCCATTGACTTTGAAGCACATTCTGTTTGAGTGTCACCGATATCAAAAAAAGTAGTAATACAAATTAAACACAGTCAAAGTATAAACATTTTTTCAGTTCCATAATGTTCACATAGCAGCTACAAATTTTTCTGTATTTTGCAACCAACATTTTGTGTGATTTACAGAATTTTCTATAAAAATGAATAAGTAATTAACAGTTATTACTAAACAATTTAGATGTCACTTTACAAGTGTTTTAGTGTCCCAAAAATATTTAGAGGTAAATTTATACAAAACATTTAGTAACTACTTCAAAACTAATTTTTTTCGTCTGTACTTTTTAAATACAAATCATTTTTCATAAACAATTTTAAATTTTCTTGTGGAATAGCAATGCGCTCGGCGACGGTCACAGCCCTGACATCTACGTAAAAATCCACGCAACAACTATATATATTTATCTGTGTTATTACTATATATCACTACAATTTACTTCTCTATGGTATAATTGTTTCATCTAATGAGAAAAAGTACTTAATAGGGTTGAAAGGCTTCATGGTCAGTTCCTTCCCCTAAGCACGCATTTTTGACAGATGGTAGTCTGCTAAGTCATAATGCCAACAAGTCAATCGAACGAATGGTTTAGGCGCATACCTGTGACATATATTTATTTTAATATTAAAAATTCAACTCACCGTTCAGCAGTATTTGTAGTATGGTTGGACACTAGTTTATCTGCTTTCTTTTACAAAGTAGCAACCATATTTCTAATGGGTTGTTGCATCAGCCCTGCTTTTTCAAGTTGAATAACAAGATTTTCTTTTCCAGATTCCTTTCGGGTACAAAATGTTGGTCGGCAAGCATCAGGTTACCAAATACCTTATTTGGTGCATTACACAAATTACCTCTAAGGGTATCGACTGCAGTCTTACTTTAATTATTTCCAGCTTCTTTGATAGCAGAGCAAACACTTTTGACTAATCTCTATATTCTTGAAATATTGTTTCCATTAGCCCTCTATGAGAATTTTTCTAGCTTCTAATAGGTATGCAGTGTTGGATGCTAGCTTATTTATTTTTTCGCAAAAGGCCCTTGTATGATTCGCACAATCGACTTTTGTAATGTAGCGCCCGAAACTGGATGTCTGCTGTATCACTGCGATAACAGCGAGGTCGCCGTCTCCTATGTAATGTTTATATATTAACCCATGCCTGTCTATGCTTTGGTTGAATCCTTTACATATTAAATCTTTTTCCATAGGTGTGAATGGATTTTTTTTGGTTCCTTGTCCAATAATAACAGCCTGCAAAACACAATACACATATTCTTAAAAACCTATTAATTTTGTGAAGATATGGTTTACTCTAACATCATGGTGAGAGGGCCTATCAGAATGTTTTTAGAGAAATAAAAAATTAATTTCCCTATAAGCAAGATGTTGCATATGTGCGTTTGCAATTAATATCTGCAACCATATTCAAAACAAAGAAAGTTCACATTTAGAAACCAGAACCACAAATTAACCCCTGTACTTCAATAAATAAAATACGTTATTTACACTCACCAGGCCCATTGACGAATTGTAGCCAATTTCTATACGTACATTTGACCCAGCCACCTTCACCATTCACTGTTATATTTGGGACACAGTTTGAAAAATGTCCTTTTTCTTCTGCATTTTTTTCTTCTTCGCCTGCTTTCTTTATTTTGGAAGTGAGATATTCTTCCCATGCCCGAAATTTATTATAACTTTATATGTTATCAGTCAAGTACTTTAATAAATAAATTTATATAAACGGAAATTTGATTTGCCCCAAAACACAAATTAATATAAAGTTAGTACAATGGATCTATCTATGGGTCAACGAGAATATCTGTGAAATTTTTGAGGTAGGTAGCCCTAAATCTGGGCTTCATATTACCGGGAATAGAACCCGAGTCACTTTGATAAACGATGAAAATCTCTAGTCACCATGCCACTGTAGTACTGTTAAACAAACTTATACTGAATTGGGTACTGTAAAATTACAGTGTGTTCGAGCTTATTTGTGAATGTGTAGATATTATTGTGCACATGAAGGAAACTCTACCCGTTCAATTGACTCTTTATGCATTCTGAATTTTTCACTGGACGTAGTAGGAATATCTATAATGGAAAACATTTCCTCCATTTGACTATGGCCTATTCCTATTGACAGTGCACCCCACACTGCAGCGTCATTAATTTCTCGGGCATGTATATCTTCGTGTGATGTAACTTTCTGAATTTTTTGCATGTTTCGCACACAAATGTCCACGTAGAAAAGAGGCCAGCACGATTTTAAGATTGATAAATTAATTTTCCTACAGCGCATACATTTATGTTTCTTTCTGTTATCGCCATCTGTTTCATTACGTGTGCAGTATTAACACACCTATTCCATAGAATACGTTCCTCCAGAGGCATATGTGTTATCCTGTTCAACGACAAAATTAGGTAAGTTGCTTTCGGCTTCTGGCTCTGAACGGTTCTCTTGTTGTGGACTGTTGGCAATCACGATTCGACTCAGGTTATACAAGGCTATTTTCTGGGAGAAATGGGATACATTCATCCGCACTATCTCGTACATCGTTCGATCTGTACAGAAAGTTAAAAAAAATCATGTACGATATAGTTAAAATCACAATTTCACACGTAACCAAGCTGCAAGACAAAAACCTTTTGAAAAAATTATATGTAGACAAAAACTGACACATCAATCAATTTTAAAGCGATGTTGTTTAAGTCATTGGTGGCTTTATTTCTTTAAAATAAATGAAAGAACAAACTGAAAATTTTTTTCGAATTTACTGTGTTACCATTGCATTTTTTTTAAGGTATTTGTCTGCATTTTGCCAAACGATTTAAATCTGTTGGGATGCTAGATGATTTTTTTCTGAGAGCATGGAGCATGCACAAGCAGATTCTTTGGTGAAAATTTCACTTTTTGTCTGCATACCAGGTGTCGTGATCTTGTCACAGAAGCAGCTATGTGAATTTTTGTTGTACATGGTGCTTTCTACGCACTTGCAACAAGAGGATCTTTTATATTTAAAAAAAAACCTACTGCTCAATGTGACATCATGACATGTTCAAAAACCTATCGGCAAAACACTTTCTGATCAGGATGGGTATTTTCGTGAAGGGGTGAATTTTAAGGAGAGGTTTTAATTTTTGTCACGTGTTGAAGACCTCAATAACACTAAGCATTGTTCAGAAAAAAAATAATATCCTTAAATCGTTTTCTATTTTTGCAAAGAACTATTTTTAAATTTTATTTTCAAGGGCAGAAAATGGTTTGGTTTAACTATGCTTTATTTCGTCAAGGAATGACCCCTCAAAGCTTGTAACATACTTTCATTATCACTCTGTACACACATACTCAATCACACAGTGTCTCTTATCATATGCTAACCCGATGGGAGTGAAATCGTGACGCCAAATAAATAGGAAAACATATTCACAACAATAAGGCTATTGTTACTTTTGGCAGAGTTACGCGCCCTCAAGGGTGGTACTGGGGAATGTATAACTAGGCGACAAATTTTCAGACATATGCAGTTGTATAAGGGGTTGCCGAAAGTCACAGTAGTCATATAGTGTCGTATACATATTTTCATATTTATTTGACCTCAGGAGTTCGCTCGCATCGGGTTAACATATAACGACTCACCCTGTATAGTGTGTGCCGTCTGATGAACTTTTAAATCTATTTGCGTCTACATTCTTTACTGAATTTTCTGCATGCTTATTAGTTCGAAATAACTCTTTGAACCTCTTGAACAGCCTTGTGATTAAGTTACATTTAATATGTAACACACACATAAATGGAAATAAGGCCGCCCGAATTGAGCGAAATGACGTCACAAAATCAGAAATATCACAAATAGCGCTTTCGGACAAGCCTTGAGATCAGCGGTCTCTCATTTTTTGTAGAGGGGAAAAGGATATAAAATATTTAACTTGTACTTTTTACTTCTAGTGTTTCATAAACTATTAACTAATGTAAATCTTTCTTAACATGGAAATTCTAATCTTAGCCTACCAACAAGGCCATTTTATGAGAGTGTAAGGCCCAGGGAAACATAAATTGGAGGCCCCCCCCCCCCCAATTTATTTCCTTCTTATGATGCAGAAATAATTTTTAAGGTACACAGTGGCTAAGTCACTAATTTAAAAATTATAATTACAAGTACGACCACAATATAAATCATTTAATTAATACAAAAATATTAGAAATATATGTACAAACATATATACAATACAATGCCTACAAAAAACTATAGATTCAAAAACAATAGTTGTAAGAGTTGCAGACCCCTACCAAAAAATAACATCTTCGTCAACTCACTTTGCAATAAATTTCTTCCTTGCCTTTTTAGAAGCAAACATGCTAATAATAAGTCCATCAAATTATATACTGTCCCCAAGGTCATGCTCTGAAGAAATCACTGCTAGTGATTTCAATCTATCTTGTGTCATGGTAGATCGAAACTGATTCTTCAAAACTGACAGTTTTGAAAACGATCATTCACTTTCACTGTTTGTAATTGGTAATTTCAAATACAAGCGCAGTGCTATTTTTGCATTTGGAAAAACATCAATTACATCACTCTTATATAAGTGCTGCAAAACCTCTTTTGGAGTGAATGATGTAAAATTATCAATTTCTTGTTCTCTGAGAAATTGTGATAAATGTAATACTTCATTCGTAAAAACAAGCTGCAAATCCTTACTATATTTTCTGACTAACTCGGAAGCACAAGATTTAAGTTCACCTTGACTTCATGTGGTTAAAGTTACAGAGAAACCCAAATGTTGAGGCAATATCTTTGTAGAAAAAAGTTCTCTTATCCAGTTCCATGCAGAACTTATCAGTAATACACCGAAATGTGGAAATCCTGAAATTCTCGCGAGACGTCATATTAGCAGATAGTTTTTTCCATCCAAAAACTTTTTATTTTTGGAAGACCTGGTATCTGCAAAAGTTTGTGACACGTGGGCGCTCAGTTGTTTTGCTTTAACTTCAATTTTATCAAAATTACATCGCAAATCGGAAACTAAAACTTTCAAGGAATTCATCAACTGATGACCAGTTATGACATCGAGATCACGCTTCTGTAAATGCTTGCTTACTGCACCAAACCTTTCCATTATGTCGTACCACAATACAGTCATAAATGCTTCCTTCCTTGTGACATGATTTCCATGTTCGTCATTAAATATTTCACTGAATGCACAAAAAATTTCATCGTAATGAATTATAAGAGTTCTCAACGCATCTTCTCTGCATGACAACCCCAGGGTGGCCAGCGACCGGGAAAATCGGGAAAACCAGGAAAAGACAGGGAATTTCAGTGAACCTGTAAAAGTCATGGAAAAGTCAGAGAATATTTTTAGCAGTCAGGGAAATTTTTCTGTTGGTAATTCAGTCTGTGGTTATTTACTTTTATAAAAAATATTGTCTTTTTAAGTATTCAAAATCATTTCTAAACATAAATCTGTATTTCATTTTATAAAATTGTAGGGTTACAATATATAAATGTATCGTGATACTAACTAGCAACACGTCAGACTATGTTGTTGAGTAGTCGATCCTTTCGTATAATCGATTTTAATGCGATACTGCAAGAGACAGAGCCGAGATCAGAATCGATTATACGCGAGACAGCGATATTTCGAATGACGATATGTTTCCTTTGTTCCGCCCGGGTTACCGTTTTGCTGCTGCTATTCGCCTTTGTACTTTAGCTGCTATCTTATAATACACGTGGTGTGTACTACGAAACATTAAGTAGTTGGTGTGCACCAGTGTTATGAAGTTTTTTTCGTCGATGTATTGAACTTAAAAAAATACGTGTGATTTCTACATTCGCATTCACCATTGGCTTTTTGGTTATGTTCTTACTGTGTGTATGCCAATTGAAATTTAATCTGTCGCCGCAGTGTTTCATAATGACATAAGTATACTTCACATTTTATTATTTAACATTTATAAGGTTTTCAGGCGGTGTGTAAAATAGCTGTTCGTTAATTTTGTGTTTTTGTGCCGTTAAATTCTGACGGCCCGTCTGTGTGTTCGTTGTATTCAAAATGCAAAATATATTGTCCCGATACTTCACTTTTTGTATTTAAAAAATTCGGCAATTCGACGTTTTTCATAAAATCCAATATTTCGGATAGGCCTACATCTATAGTCAAGACTCAACTCTTTAGTAATTTAACACATTATTCCTTAACTAAATTTCCTTGTGTTTCTTTTGTAAGTAGGCCTACATGTTCTACGTATGTATTTTTAAAGTGAAGTACTTGAAACTTGGTGTAATTACTTTTCCGACAATGCAAGTAGTGATATTAAAAATAGGCATATATATTTTATGTCTGTGTTTTTTGTGTTCCCAATTATGTAGTATTGTACTTATTTTGTGTATCTGTTCTTGTGTTCACAGGTAGTCCAGGTAATTTGCACTAAAAAATGTCAACTATAAAAAAAAGTAGGTTTAAGCCTAACTGGTTGCAGGAGCCACAATTCTCTTGGCTGGAGAGAGATGCCAAAAGCACAAACATGGCTTATTGCAAGCTGTGTTTCAAAAGTTTTTCTTTGAGCAATATGGGCCGTCGTGCAGTCACCAGCCACTTAAGTTCTAAAAGCCCCATGCTAGCTAGCAACTCTGCAAGGGACTCTATTTCACTGAAAAACTTCTTCAGTTCCCCGGATTCTGTCACAAACACTGCATCAAACCCTGTTGCCATTCAGTTTGATGCCAACTCATCATCAGCTATTGCAAATACTGTTGTAATTGAGTTTGATGTCAGCTCTTCATCGGGTATTGTAGAGCATAAGTGTGACAAGTCAAGAGGATTAGGTCTTCAGACATTCTTATTCAATGAAAGCGTAACAAAAGCAGATATTTTGTGGTGCCTTCAGACTGTGTGTAGATAGGTTTGACTTTCACATCACATTTGGTCTTGCGTCGTATTTCATGGATGAAATGAGTTAATTGCTAGAGGGGAAGAAAGTTGTAGTTTGTTTTGACGAATCATTGAACATACTTTCTCAAAAACATCAAGTGCACATTACAGTATGTTTTCGGGATTCAAAGAGTGATGGTGTAGTGACCAGGTATTACACATCTGTTTTAGACAACTTTTTAAATGCTTTTAATTCTGGTACCAAGAGCTTTTCTCTCCATCACAACAGCATTTTAAAAGTGGAAAATGAATTGACATAAGTAAAAATTGTTGTATTTGAATATTCCCATGACTTTGCTGTGTAAATAATGAAGATATTATATAATTTCTGCAAGGTGAAGTCATGTTGATTAATAGTGTTCAGCTTCACAAAAAAAGATAAATATTAAGTATCGCTACTCATCGTTTACTGGCCAAACTATTGATTTTAGACATATAGTTTATTGTGAAAAATGTTTCTACAGACATATGTAGTCCTACATAATTTTTTTGTTAGGTTAAGTTGGTTTAAGTTTTGTTAGGTTATGTTAGTTCAAGTTAAATTACGTTACAAACATTAAATTTGGTTTCCTAACCTGAATTAGGCAACCTACCAAAATTTTTCGTAAGGAAAGACATTAGAAGTAGTCCTACATAAAAAATTTGTTACCTGACCTAACAACCTAACTTAACCAAACCTAACAAAACGTATTTTTACATAGCACTACTTATAACGTCCCTAAAAACAGTTTCCATAAATAAACTATTTGTCTAAAATCAACAGTTTGATTGGTACACGACGAGTAGCAATTCTTAATATTTACCAAAAAAATGTTTTTTGTCGCGGTTATACAACCTGGTTAGTTTTATTGATATTTTGTTGGTCAGGGAAATAAGAGCAGCTGACCTGGAAAAGTCAGGGAAAAGTCAGGGAATTTTTTTTACAGGTTTTGCTAGCCACCCTGAACCCAGTTTCAGATAAGCTCTTGACAGTAACTGTACTCTTAGAAACAATTATTTCAAGAACTGACAACCTGCGCGTGGAAGCTGAGAAAAACGTGTACAACTTTTCTAGAAAAAAAAAATAGTTTTGCTGCATGAAAACATTCTCCAACACAGTGTGTTTCTGCCAAGTTCAACGAATGAGCTGCACATGGAACATATAGCGCAGAGCCGTTTATTGATTTAATATGCGCTTGTAGACCTTCATAATTTCCTGACATGTTGGCTGCATTGTCACAGCTCTGGCCTCGGCAATCCTGGATATCAATGGCATTGTCTTTTAGAACACAGGTTACAATTTCACTTACATTTCTTCCTGTGTGGCTGTAATTTGGAACTAAACATAAAAACCGTTCCAAAATATTACCATTCAGGCAATATCTAAAAACAAAAGAAAAGTGGTCTGTATGGGAAAGGTCAGGTTTAGAATCAAGTATCAGTGAATAATATTTGGCCTGTGTAATTTCATTTAGAATATTTTTCTTACTTCTGTGCCCATTAGCTCAATGAATTCTTCACTGACATCAGAAGAAAGTTATGATACATGCCCTTTTTCCTTTATTAACATGCACCGTTAAATGTTCCTGTAAAAAGGGATCAAACTGAGCCAGTAATTCCAAAATCCGTACGTAAATACCATTGCGAGATGATCCTAACATCTGATTGTCACCACGAAAGGGAAGAACATTGCTGCACAAAAATTTCCAACTGCCACTACTCTAACAAGAACATTCTTCCAGCAATTTGTTGTAGTAGTTACTTGTGCATCGAAATGTGATAAAACTGACTCTTTCTTATTTTTCCTTGACACCCATTTTAAAGAACATGTATTGTGTTCAATGCTATTTTCATGGTCCAGTAATTTTTCTGCCGTTTTCTTCCAGTCAGAGAAACCGTTCACGAATTCTGATTGTTTACAATCACTGAAAAATTTGCATGTGAAGCAAAATAAATATCCTGTAGATTTAGAATACAATAACCATTTTCTCTGCTGGCATTCTCCATTTTCAAGAACTGTCACAAATGCTAAACATGTTAGTTTTCCATCAACCCACGCAACAAAATACAGCACAGTGACAATGTAAATAATTCGGATGATTTGTATTTTGTTTGTGAAAATATGTTGCCCACCCCTCTATTTCTGGTAGTGAAAGGCCTCGAAAGACGCACATTCGAAAAAGTGTCACCCTTCGAGCTGTTAAAAGTTATTGATGCTGCTGCTGGTGGTGCGGACAAAAACCGCAAAAAATCAAGTCTCCCACCAAAAACGGGAGAGGTGGACGGTCTGCTGACGTGTCAATGATTTGCTACACTTCTCTTTTTCGGGAACAAAACAGTGATTTCGAGTAAACATTACAAAAATGAATCACGCGCTGTTTAATTCAGAATAAATGTTGACCAGTTAAATTTTCATGTTGATGGGTACTCACCAAGCAGAGTTTACTGCATAGTGCTACTGGGAGTAGCTGCCAAAAACACAATAGTAAATTACTTGATGAAACTGCTGAAACAACTTGTCTGCCAGATCTAGCAATGCACCGCACTTATTTTTTCATTATGCTGTAATTTGCACTATAATGTTGTAGTGAAACAATGTGGGTGACATACAATCATCACTCAGAGATATTAGTTGTACATTACAGTTAATATTTTATTTATAACTATTAACACATCCACACACACACTATAGAAACAAACAAATAAATCCCAATACCAACAATACACTATACAAATTTCCACAACTCAAGGAAAAAATGGCAAAATTAGAGGGTTTCACTTCTCTAAAACTTAATCAGTGCATAACTGTTGACGCGCACATTTTGGGCATATAGCTGGTGATTTGCAATTGGCCGACGAATGGCCGTACCTCTGACAATTGTATCAGCAGAGTGGGGAAGGAATGGACTGTTTTACACGAACGTTCAAGTAACCGATTTTTAGAGTTGCTGGTAAGACTGGCACACCAAATGTCAAGAACAAAGTAGCAGTTAGAACTAGTACACCATCAGATTTTTTGTGACATGGGGTGTTACTTCAATTGGGAACTTCTTTGTTGCTCTATTGAAGAACTTCACTGCCTGCTGCCTACATGATTGAGCAGAATTTGATGCTTCAATCAACTGTTGATTTTCCACCTAATCTCCTGCACTTCTGATTAATCATTCTAATCTCCAGCTTTATAGTTTCAGTACATACGTTTGTGGTTTTATCATAAATTCTGTACATAAATAGGTATTAGGTTGTGATGGGTCTCTGCTTCGTCGCTGATGTAGTTTATATATATTTATATATATATATATATATATAGTTGTTAGTTACAATGTCTCTGTTCGGCGACGCCAGCATGTGATGGGGCTGCTACGTCTACGTTGCAGTGTTGTTATTATCTAGATGTCCCTGTTAGAGGCGGTCAGAATGTAACGGGTGCTGCTTCTTCTTCTGTGGTGTTGTTTGTTTATATAGATATATAGAGGTTACGTCCCTGTTCGGGGCGGCAGAATGTGGTGGGTCCGCTACGTCGCTCTGTTGTGTTGTATGTGTCGTCTGTAGAGTTATATATCGTGGGCGTACAAGGAAAACCCACTAAGTCCAGTTTGTTAAAAAAATGAGATATTCCTGTGACAAGGTCCAGTTGTTAGTGTTTAATGACAAGGAAAATCTTCTAAGTCCATATACACGTTATTCCCATGAATATAGAAGACTCAATTATTACCAAGTCCATGAAATGTGTTATGCTGACGTAGAGAATACATCAAGTGCACTTAGTTTGTTTATGAGGATGATAAAGAGGATTTTCGTACAGCGAAAAAACATTAAGTGCACTTAGTGGATTTTCATTGTCCAAAAATCCGTCTTTATTCAATAGAAAGCATGTTAACACATTAATTGCCGGCCTCTTATCTTGTAACTTTTTCAATAGGACCTGCCACTATTTTCTATGACAATTTTCCATTATTTACCAAAGCAATTTGTTGCTTTTTTTTTAATTTCGCAATTATTTTACTATAGAATAAAAATGATGACATCTAGTTAGAAAAGGTGAACTATTACGGAAAAAAAATATAAAGTAGAAATACTAAATTGAGTTTCGTCGATAAAAGAGCTGAATGTGAATACATAGAGCATAAAATTTATTCTTAAGAATGGCAAACCTGGCTAAAAATTTTATCTTCAGGTGGTGGCACATCTGATACAGTAATTGTTACAACAGAAAGGTTGGAGGTAACGTAAACAAACTGTTTATTTTGTTATAGTGAAAATAAATGATATTTGTGATGCAGGATTGCTAATATGGCCTCAAGAGCAAAGAAAATGGTACTGTTGGCAAGTGAATCAACAACTACAAAAACTGAATTAAAAACTTCAGGTAATAATTAAAGCTTTCATAACAGCATGACATCCAAGTTAACTTTTATATCAATTCACAATTGTTGCACATTATTTTTTGTGTTAATTATTTAGAAAAAATGTGTATAACTTAACTTGATATTGATTGTTTACAAAACAATCTAACTGTAACTTATATGACTAAGTGTGTTCATCATACATGGCTTTGATTTTTATTTGTCTCGATGTGTGGTTAACACTGTAATTTCATGTAAAACTTTCTTCGTAAGAAAATGAAACCTATGAAAATTTATGTTAATATGCAGTTGCTATTGCATGAATATCTCTCCTGCATAAATTATGTGTTTTGTTTTCAGCTGAAACAAATTTCCGCAGACTTGAAACTTTGGTTCCATCTCCTGCCCGTGAAAATGCATCGAATCATAGTCAATGTGACACAACACTCTTGTCATCCAGTTCAGGATCCGATGCAAATGCTTCGAAGACATTGTTGGAACTTCAAAATATGACTTTACCAGGTTAGAACTACACAAATAAAATATTTTTAAAATATAAAAGTGAAATAACATTATCTTAAAGTGTTGGGACTACGTTTGGAAAACATGATGCACAAAAATGTTTTCTTCTACCTGAAGTGAATAATGAAAACTTTGTAATTGAAATACTATTCAGTGTCCTTGCACTGCATACAATATTTTTTTTAAATAAGTTTGTTATTGTGATGGACCTCACTTTGCCTCATTGACAAAAATAATGGTAATAAAATACTTATAATATTTAAACAATAGCACATAACGCAGTAACTTTACAAATCCTTTATACCTTTTGTTTACCAGGTCCGAGCGGAGTATGTGATAATACCGACAGACGTAACTCAGATTGGCACAACTTACAAGAGACTTGTGGAGTATTGATGAGCTCTAGAGTTGAAGAAGTGGATAATATTATAGATGATATACTTGCAGATGACGCAGGTGTAGATCCAACTTATCTTTGCTCAGGAGCAGAATCCTCTACCTCTTCAGGTGTGTATTTTATAATGTTTATTGTTTTTAATTTTAATTGATTCAATACCTGAATTAATTCAATTCTTGAATTTGATATCTGTTCCAGAAGAATTGGAGATCTTAGTGCAAAAGAAGAGGCGAAAGAAGAATTGTCCTAATCAAAGTGGTATTGAACCTATTGAGGGCCAACAGCAAGGAGCAGGAGGAAAATCAGAAGCAAAAAGGAGTAGGTGGAAACAAAGTGATCCAGGCAAATGGAAATACAATGTGGCAAAAAGAAGACGCAGCGAAAGTTTGCCATACAAAATCAAAAACCAAGATCGTCCCCCAAAAAACCCAAGCCAGTCAACTGCAGAAACTGTCGCTTCAAATGTGAGCAGAAAGTTTCAGAAGATGAAAGACAGAAACAATGTGTTTCTTACTGGAAATTGACAGAGTTTGTCAGGCAGAAAGATTTTCTTTTGAGCAGAATAAATTGTTCCACTCCAGAAAGAAGACGTCAACGAACTGCGGAAAGAGCATCCCGTAAAAATTCGAAACAGTACTATTTTGAGATTAATGGAACTTCCGTTAGAGTGTGCCAAGTATTTTTTCTGAAGACGCTGTGCATCACAAATGACGTAATTCTGAATGCATTTAAGCACAAGGGAGAAACCGGTACCTATATTGGTGAAGACAAACGAGGGAAACACGAACCAGCAAACAAAACAAATCCTGAGGC
>PNEQ01006487.1:0-18809 GCA_003012365.1 Medauroidea extradentata
AGGAGGGAGAGCCAGAGCAGGGGGATTGGAATGGGGAGCAGATGGAATGACAGAGTAGAAAATTCTAGAAAATTAAGTGACGTCATCAAAGGCAGGTGATGCAATCCAAGATGGCGACCGGAAGTAGATGGCGACCGGAAGTGATGCAATCCAAGATGGCGACTGCAAAAGGTCAAGGTCATCCAAGATGGCGGACGGGCGACGCCATCCAAGATGGCGGCCGCGGCTCCCCCGCTCCCCCTCCCCCCTCCCCTGCGCTCGGACATACATTTTACATCTACTCCTGTAAATTCTGTATTGAAGAATAGATCTTATCTTACTACTGTCATGTATAGACTAGGTATTGTTAAAACTTTGTATGTATTTCTTTGTATTATTTTAAGTATTTGATTGTATTATCTGACAAATTCCATTGCAAGTATCTGCTTTAAGGAATGATAAATAAATGAAATGAAAATGAGTTACAAAAATTCAACATTGTAATAATTTATTACGTATAAACATTCTGATTAATCTTTACAATAAACACAAGGGGGTATTTGCCTTATAGTTTCACAGAAGTAATATGTTCACCACTTGACTTATCTAAAATGTGCTGCTCTGGAACTTGACATTATTCGGTGCAGGTGTAAAGTAACCTCATTTTATAGCATGCATTTGATGTAAAAGTCTCCCTGATTGTTTCAGTTGAAGGCGGTGTATGAGGCGATGGACAAGTTTTGTGATCTGCCACCGGAAGTAACGCACAAGTACATCAGGAAGCCCCCGGACAACCATGGATACGTCCCTCCTGGCCTTGAAAAGTGAGTACTTGAGTCTGTATCTAGTATTAAGGGCTCTGCCTACCTCAGAGCTCCGGCGGCAGCAAGGATAGGGCGTTACAGGTTAAATTATATTCCTAAATATCTCAGTCACTTTCAAACCTACATATATGCCACCACTGACTTTTTTGTTCAGTACAATACGGCCCACACTGCTACGGAATCTTTTAGCAAGTTATATCAATACCCTGAAAACTGAGGAAATAAGTGTTTTCATGCCGATTAAACGCTCGAAACCCTGTATTCATAAAATTCTTTTCACATTTTCATTTACGTCGCAGTATTCTCTTATCAATGCAGAAAATGGTTTTTATCCGAAAGCGATATCTCAAAGGGTGACAGAGCTACACGGAATTTAGTTTAACATGTTAAACTTTATCCTTGCTCCCGCCGCGCTCCGAGGTAGGCAGAAGCCTTAAGAGAACTATACACCGGATGTAATTTTCCACGTTTAATGTGCTGAGACAGTGAAACGATAAGGTTCAACTTTCCATACTCAACAGTAACAGCATCACTTCTTTCTATTCGCGACATGCCAGACAAGTGTGCATTGTTTTCATACTACTCTTTTTCTAATGGGACTTAAAAGTGGCGACACTACAATTTTATTTGTGGAAAGTTTGTAGTAAAGTCCAACACATGCTTATAACGTTGTGTTTTACGAATCTGGGTGGTATTTTTCCAGTTCAGCTGTCTGAAAAGACTGTTTTTAACCATTTTGAGGGGTCCTAAAACATGTTTCTAATAAGCATGTTGCATTTTTGAAATGATGAAAGCCTACTTTTAACCTTGTGTTCTTTTCGTAGGTAAACCTGTCGTGAATAAGTTAAGCTGTTCCGCGTTTAAAACAATAGGCGCAGCTTATGGATGTTAGGGAATTTACTGATACTGACTGTACTCAATATTGTGTGGTCAGAACTAAGTAGTAAAATGCTCAGTCGTTAAAAATTTGATAAGCCTGTGAGTTTTTTTTTTGGGGGGGAGAAAACATTAAAGTTCTGACAAACACTGAAACAAAATTGTGGTATCCCCATTCGAGTTGATGTGGCAACATTACACCTTGCATTGGTTCTGATGTGGCAACACTGTACCTTGTATATGTATTTTGTAAAACGTAGGGAGAGAGCTGAGCTTAGTCATGTCAAATACACCCTGGAGTAGATAGCATCAGGGAGCCAAGCTGAACGTGCGCCATGATTGGTACCCACTCGTAAACCTCGTTTTTACTGTGAATTCAGCAGTTGGTCACAGTGAACACAATAGGAACCAATAACACAATTCTGTATATGTTTTGTTCCCGGTTTCTTATTGGCATATTTTATAGCGAACCACCAATCTGTGGTTTTCTCGTACGGGCTGTTATAAGATGGCAATGTGCGTGTTGTTTGGCGTTTTTAAGCGACAAGTGTGTTGAAAGCCTGGGCTACATCGACAACAGCACCCAAACAGCACAGACGCACGGATGTTGAATGTGTTAATAGATAGCAGACACTATGGACGCACAGCACACACACAGAAAATAGCACACGATCGGTGCACAAGAAGTTTGCAAATTTTTAACTTTTCTGTGCGCTGTGTTCTGTGCGTAGTCAATCAAGATGCAGTGCGGACACTATGCCAGTATATTAACATATTTTTGAAGTTGTGTAAAAGTAATAATTTATTTTAATCGTTTATGCACGAAGAACAACAATAAATACTTTGATTTTATTTAACTATGATAGTGGAGTGAGTGAGAGAGTTTGGTCAGTGCTTAAGGCGGCTGCCTACCTCACGCTTAAAATGCGTTGCAGTGTGTTCGTAAACAGGTTTTTTTAACGAAAAAATTGCACGGTTGCCCATTGTGCCAACGTACGAAAAGAAAACAAACTTCAGACAAGGTCGGAACATTATTGTTAAATGTTAAGACGCCACGCTTATTAAAAACACTGTTTCTAAGCCCTCCAACATGGCTAAAAACGGCCTTTTCAGACGTCCGTACTTCAAAATGTACTAACCGAATGTATGTGAAATTCAGGTTGCGACCTGCGCTGAACTTAGTTGTAGACTTTCCACCAATAAAATTATATGGTCACTGCTTAATGTCCCATAGTAAAAACCGTTCGGCGGGAAGCTTGCACGCTATTTCAGAGCGTGGCTCGTTGAGGCGACGCGGCATTTGATGCGCTCTTCAAGGTCAACCTTACTGCTCCGTCGATTTTGAGCCTCTATCGCGCGGGTAGGCGGCACCCTTAACATGGAGGTCTTGAGCGCTGGTGAGGGATGACATGATGTCAGTATGCAGCGGCGCCGAAACGAAAGGGCGGGGGAAACGGGGGATCCCTGAGAAGACCCGCCGACCCACGGCATCGTCCGGCACGATTCCCACATGCGAGGGTCCGGGGTCTGATCCCGCCGGGAATCGAACCCGGATCGCCTTGGTGGGAGGCGAGAGATCTCACCCCTCGGCCACCGCGGCCCCACGAAAGCGAGAGAATAACACAATTTAAAACAGTAAATAGTCTCTCAAATAATTTGAACACTTTTATGTTGTGCGCGAATGTAGCATGGTATTCTATGCGGCTGTGCTATTTGCGTGCTGTGACAGTGTTTTACGAATGTAGCCTAAGCTTAACAATTTTTTTTACACTGAGTTTTGACCACAGAATCACCTAGTGCACTCCATATCCACGAATTACCTGAAATGTCGTAAACGTGACGTAGAGCATGGACAATGTAGATATTAGGTTTCTGATGAAACGTTAAAACTGTTAAGTCCTGAAAAGAAGACAGTAAAAGTGTTAGATAAATATAAAACATTTTTTAAAATTTTTGTTCGCCTTGAAAAATAAATCAATGGTTTTCTTGGTGTAGACTTGTGATATTGCGTACTTGTACACCACATACATTCATTGAACTAAAATTTTTTTGTGTGTAGCAATTATGTTTTGATGCATATTACATCAGTGTAATTTAAAAAATTTAAGTAAGAGACTAACATTAATTGTTGTTTTTTGAGATGATGAAACTAATGACCAGAATTCCTACTTTGATACTAAGAAAAAATATTATGATTTATGCATTTTGTGAAAATACTCATAATTTGACACAATTTTGCTGTATTGATTTTTGTATTCATGTTTACTTTTAGTTAATGAAGTTTCTTAATTTGAGTAATTTTTTATGCAAGAGCTGCAAAAAAAAAAATCCAAGAGAATGTCTCTAAAATTTATTTCTACAATTCAGTTACATGTACTTCCCCCCCCCCCAAACACACAACAAAAATGCAATGTGGCAAGGATTTTACAGTGAATTTTCTAGCAGACCTATGTGTAGTCATGAATATGTCACACTAATGATGGTTCAGTGACACAAATGGAATTGTATGTAACTGGAGGGTTTATGGCTAAACATGCTACTTTAAAACCTTCATTTGTTACTCAATTCCTGCAAACTATCGCTATGCATAACTGAAAAAAAATATACAGCAACTAGCACTTTGTGACTAGCAGCCACACTTTGACTCGTTACAATATTTTCACAAACACAAATTAGTGATTATATTTTGTATAATTTAGGAATTCTTGTTTTTGATACCTACATAGTTCTTATGGTTGTCGCGTAAGCATTTGCCATGGAAAATATTTTTAATTTTGATATATTCACCAATTTGACTCAGCTGAGCGTGTTTCTTGCAGAAATCACCTGTAACGTAAACACTGCTGTTTCCATGGAATAGTTCTATATGACTAACATATTAGCATGTAACTAATCAGGACTCAGTGAAGCAACCTATTTACTTCAAAAATTTTGCATGATTAATTATGATATAATTGTGTGTTATAGTTCAGGTATTGTGAATGAACTGTAGCGCTAGTCCAGGGGTGGCCAATATTTTTGGAACTACATATAATCAACAAGTTGAACCAAATCGTGCCACAGGCCATGATAAATAACTTTCATATTGACTCCTTTCTATGAGCTTGATGTAATTTATTATAGTAATTTAACAGAGTTATTTTATGAAATATGTATAGGCAGTGTATTCTTAGTTAATTGAAGTTCAAATACTGTCTCCTCAATATTTAGAAAAGTGGAATTGCCAAATACCAAATTACTATTTAAATATTGGTATTGTCAGTGTAATAACTTAAAAATGTAGTGCAAACACTTCATATTTTGGCAGGCCATTCAAAATGCAGTGGCGGGCCGATGTTTGGCCTGTAGGTATCGGGTTGGCCGTCCCTGCACTAGTCTATCCCATTTAGGGGTGCACTGTTTGACAGTTCACAAATGTAATTTCATAAATGAAATAAATTATATTTTATTTGTTAACCCATGTTTCAGTAAAGTGTGATTGTAGCCTATAAGGTAAAATTATCATGACATCCTAAACAAAACTGTGAATCATAAAGTATCACACAGAACACTGCAAACATAACAGCTAGATATGTGCACTTATTTGTGGGATTGGCTATAATTAAGGTATCATCAATAATCATACATTTCACATTTAGCATAAAATAATTTTAAATAAGCAAAAATCAAATAATCTAGCATTGTGCACGAAGGCTAATCTCAAGGCTCGGCATCAATTACATCATTGAATTTTATTATTTTTCGCTGTTTTTAAATTTAGAGAAAAAAAATATTAAATGTGTGATTATAAAGCAAATTATATCAACCTTATGCTGCAATCAATCCAGTGAATTATTACTTTAAGAAAAATGGCTGCACTGATTTCAGAATTTGCTATATAATCACAGATTTAACATTTGTCTTCTCAGAATTTAAACAAAGCAAAAAAAAAAAAATATATATATATATATATATATATATATATACTGTATATAATTTATATATATATATATATACGTATATGGTAAGTGATGCCAAGCCATAAGAAACACCATCCGCTGTAGCACGGTGTGGAGATGTAAAAGCAGTTCAGGAAAAACCAGCCTCGATGCAGTTGTATGTAGAATCAAACAACAGCCTCCTGCAAGCTAGTCAAGTGTAACCCTGCAGGATCGGGAATATTTGGTAGAATGTGCGTAGCCTAAGGACGCGTCTGATTACTGGCAGGATCTCGGAGGACAAGGAGCTACAGGAAGTGCGGCACACTTTCAATGTGGTGTGTCTGGACCGCCAGCTTCCCGATGCAGATGTCCCAGGCTTCCAGGCCGCGGTCACGTCCCTCGGGCAGGACTTCCGCCGACTGGCCATGCTGCTGCTGCGAGCCTTGGCCGTCGCACTAGGTCAGTGGTCCTCACCTGCTGAGGTGTCAGAAACTGCAGAAGAAGGATTACTTGGAAAACATATTTTGATAACAAATCCAGCAATTGAGGAGTTGGCTCGAATAAAGGCATTAGTATGAAAATTGCATTGTGAGATGATGACAGGTATATGTGATAGAGAAAATTTTTTTTTAATTTTTTTTATTTTACGTTTCTCTGACATTATTTTCTCTTAATACTAATAAGTAATATATATTTACATTACGCAAATTAATAGTAGTTACTGTAAACAGAGTTAAAGATAAAACAGAAATTATTAATAGCATAATGGTACCAGCACAAGTCAAAACAAAAATTCATAACTTGGTGAAGAATTGAGATATTGGTACGAAAATTTGTAGGTGTCTTCTATGGTCATAATCAAATAAGATAAATTGATTGAAGAAAGGCCTTTATTCCAGACAACTCCTCAATTAAAAATAAGACATCACATACCACTAGTCAATAGAATGCTTTGTTTTCAAGTAAAAAAAAAAAAAAACATTTTTTAGAAAAATAAGGTTTTGAAACCAAAAATTTATGAAAATGGAAAACTATTATGTTTATAACTATCAATATGATAGATTAGAGTTCTATATTAACAGAATTTAAAAAAAACACACACTTTATTTGAAAATAATTTAACATTTATAAACTTCTGGACGAGAGTTTTTCGTAAGTAGGTAAAATTATTTTCAAATTAAGATGCTGTCTTTTCAACATAATTTATAATAGAGTTCTAGATGTTATTATATTTATAATTATAAAAAATAAAAATGTTACAATTAGTATATAGATTTTGTGAATTCAAGCCCATACTTTTCTAAAATGAGTATTTAATTTTTTATTAAAAAAATAAAATAATACAATTGTACTACAGTATTGACTAGTGTTGTATAAATAGAGTTTACTAATAAATATCTACTTGGCAAAAAAATTCCCTTTGAGTTATGCTGATTAGTTCAGACTTTATCGACGGTTGAGTATTCCAATTATTCGCTCGACACCTCACCTTTCCAGCGTCCCTAATGATATGTATACAACTGAAGCCCTGCACATCTTTTGGTGGCTGGGGCAAATGGTGCCCTTAAATGCATATTCATTTTTTTCAGTTCAGCCTTGCAACTCTTTCGCAAAATATATTCTGAGGTAAGCACCTCACTGCTCTCACAGTTGTGAATGAAACTTGTAAAATACATGTTGTTTGCAGAGCTGTCACAAGACTTCTTCCTGAACAACCACAGCAAAATTTGGAAGCCTGGCAACGAAACGTGCATGCGGTTGTTGGACTACCCACCATTCACTGCCCCGCCTAAGCCTGGTGTTATGCGCTGCGGCGAACACACGGACTACGGCACGTTCAGTCTTCTCACGCAAGATTGCGAGGGTGGTCTGGAGGTGTGTAGCTCCTCCTCAAACTATACACTCTAGTGTAGTTATAAGCCATTTATGGGAAAGTGAGCACTTTCGACTACAGTTTCCACTTGTAGAAATTTTTTTACTCATAGTTTTTCCATACTGACATGACAAAAGTCAAAATTTGCAAGTTATGGGAGCATGGTGATAACAAAAACAGAGTGTCTTACTAGAATGAAATAATTTACACTGAAATTAGATATTAACGGCAATATGCTAAAATATTTAAAAAATATATAAAAGTCCTTCTGTACTTTTTTTTTAAATTACCATAATTTTCAGATTTTTTTTTTAAAGTAAAAAGGAATCTCATTGTTTTTTTCCCCCTTTCTTTCTCAAATAATTTAGCATATTGCCCATAATATCTCATTTCGGTGTTAATTATACCGTTCAGATAAGATAATTATTACCAGCATCAAAAATGCAGTTGTTCAGTGCTCACCAATTTCTCTTCATTGAGTCACTAGACTGCAGACAGTATGTACCATACTATGTGTATCATTGCACTACGAGATTACTATACAGTTCCTGTGTTATTGTGATGTAGGTGCAGATAGGCAACAAGTGGGGTAGAGTGGGTCATCTGCCCGGCTCGATGCTCATCAATGCAGGAGAACTGCTGGCAGCATGGACTGGTAACAAGTACCCCGCCCTGGTGAGTCTTACAGTAGGTCGTGCAGTTTTAAGCACGTAAGGAAGGGATACTACCATACAAACCTTCAATGAAACAGTAAATTTGGCAACTTATAATAAAATTTGCTTACAATTTTTTTTTTCCTCTTGGTTTACAGTTTAGGTAATTAAAAATTGTTGCTTGATCTTACCTGTCATGAATGCAAACATATTAAAGTATTGTAGTCAGTTTCTACTGTACATGGCTTTATCTTATACAAAAAACTGCATTGTAATGACATTGGCATTGACAAACAATTTGATACAGAGAAATACCCCTAGCAGAAGGATATGCAATACCATGGATTTGGTTTCACTTAATCCAATTTTTACATGACCATGTTTGTTACATAACTACTACTAAATATTATTCTAATATACTTGTCTAGAAAAAGGAAACACGTTTTACAGGGTGGTTGTAGCACTTTAACTGTTTCGCTGCGGAATAAAAATATTTTAATTGTGCCAAGACAGTGTAAAATAATTATAAAAAAAACTTTTTTTAACAGTTTATTTTTAGTTATTTTTAAGCGAGAAAACAATGTATCTATGGTTTACAGAGTCACTTAATTCAATGTTCGACTAAAGTCGCATGTTGCAGTTTAGAAATATTTTGTATATTCGACTGTAGTTGAATGTCACAGCAATGGAGTTAAGATAGGCAATATATATATATTTTATGTAAGTAGTTGCTAATTATGGAAATTAATGCAGCCATGTTTTGATGTCACAGTGCTAAATAAATGTAAGAAAGTAATGTATAAATATTTTGTACTCATTGCAATGAAAACTAGTGCTTTGTAGCTACAGATAATTTTTAACATATACTGTATAGTCATTGAAAATACAGTAAAACCTCTTTATAAAGACCCCTCACAGTTCCCTAGAATAGGGTCTTTATAAAGAGGTTCAATTGTACAGTGAAACCGCTATTTAAAACCCCATGGTTCTTGAGAAAAGGGTTGTTATAGAGGTGGTTGTTATAGAGAGGTGGGTGTTTTAAGAGGGGTTGTTATAAAGAGGTATACATACAATGTTCAAAAATTCAATGCCCAAAGTAATAGGTAAGATGAAGGAGACAAAAGCAAATATATTTCACATTTTGCCAGGAAGACACCAATGGTAATTGCAGTACTTTATTTTATTAATAAATGTTACAATAAATGTTCAAATTAGCACCAATCTCAGCGCAGAGTCGGTATCAACGTAGCAAGGAGTGTCATTATCCTGGAAGATACGTGGTGTGTATTTGTGTGTGGCCACCGCAAGAAGCTGTGCAACTAATTGCTCCGAGTTGACAGGGCTAGAATATGCTTCAGTTTTCATGTAGCCCTTTCTAATTTTAAACATTTATTGTAACATTGATCAAAAAATAAAGTACTGTAAACAATTACCGTTGGTGTCTTCTCAATCACACCCGATACCTCTGAATAGTCATTACTCATAAACTATTTGTTTCAGACACATGGTTATCAGGAGAAATTTGTATTTGTATCCATCATCTTCCCTATTACGGTACTCTGGGCATTGATGAACATCCCTGTATATGTTTTACTTACTGTTTAGCCGATTTAGAAAGGGTTCTTGCTAGCTAGCATCGTCAGTGTGCATTTGTGTTAGTGCGTGGTGGGGGTCTTTGAGCTAGACTTGTACTCCTGTTTAGGTAACAAGCGAGGGGCAGGTTGGTGGTTGGCCAAGGAAGAATTGCACCGTTAGAATACGTGGTATTGGCAGTTTCCCTCTTGCTATGTTCAGCCTATATTGTGGCACTGAAGAGGATAGTTGATCCACGGGGCTGAGGACCAAACTTAGATAAAATGTGTTGAGGAGTATCAAAAGTTACAATAAACATAATTTTATCATTTACGTACTTTCAATTTTGGTATTACCCACCTGCTGAATCGAGACTTCATGACCCAGTGAAGCAGAACAGGGACATGGTTGCTGAATGCTGACAAAATTGACGCATCCCTTTAGATGCTTAATAATATTGTACATTTGGCCCCGTAGTTTTCCAAACGTAAGAATGTTAGGCCTACCTTGTTTGTACCCGTAAATCGAAGGTCTTATGATGTTAATATTTACTGTTTTTGTACTTTATATGTGCCAGCCAAAGGTTGTATGTAAACAAACCCTGGACGCTGAGTTAACCACACCATGTGGAAATAATGAACTCTTAAACATAATAATATTGAGATTTACTTATTTGATGTTTGTATTTTTTCTCTTGGCAACACTGACATTTATGGCCCTGCGGGAAAGTTTAAAAGTGTACCACACACTGGGCATGAGAGACGAAAGGGTTCGAGTTACCCGAGAGGGTAAACACGACGAAATAACCAAACTAGATAATATGGGGTGGAAACGATGTATTATCAATTTTCACTCATTACATACAATGACATCGGGAAGGGTGTACAGTACTTAACATAAGATTACACATTTAATTGCCCACAACATGGCCTGAAGGGCCCATACAAATCAATAGCGCAATTAGATTCGGGCCCCCTCGACACGCCGCTGGTACGTCATAATGGATTAATCAAACCTAAAGAATCTAGTAAATAACGTAGGGTAAACACGCGGCTTACCGAGCCGGCAACAAGATGACGACCCGTGCACCCGAATCAAAACTGTACACTTACCGACGGAGTGCCGAGAGGGACACTGCCTTTCACGGACGGAGGCGGAGACCAGAGTGCCTCCCCGGGGCGGGTCACCAGCTAACGCTGTCCAAGGAAAGGAGGGGAGGGTCAGAAGAGGGAGGGCGCCCCGAACAGTTCCGATGCGGCCCGAGCTTGGCCGAAGGTATCAGTTCCACACCCCAGCGTCCAGCGCGCGCACACACACGTCTGCTGCCGTAAAGGTAGTTTTATTGCTCCCGTTAATCCAGGTCAAAGCACCAAGTCAAGTTCGGTGGGGAGAAACCCCAGCACAAAAGAAAGATTAGAAGCCTGCCCCTTTCTACAAAGTGATAATTTGTGCACACTGTTCTAATAGAGACTGTACACTGTATTCTGCTCCAAGAAGCCACTTTCTCTGGGACACATGACAATCTCTCCATCCCCTCAGAGAACCTCTCTCGTGCTTACTAGTACAGGGCATGCCTACCACACTTCGAGAGAATACTTAGCCCATTAGATGAGCAGAATACGACAACACATTGTGCACATTAAAAGAGCTGTTTAAAACCCTCCAAGATAGCCAAAATAGCTTTTTCTTGCAGTTAAATCTGTAAATCTAGTACCAAGATTGTTACAGAACCACCCAGTAATCCTACTATAAACTTTGCTGCTTATTTTCCAATTATATAATCACAGGGTTGCTATTCAAATCCAGTAGGGCCTGAAGGATGGAAACACTGCACTAGTTCAAAACCTAACTTATAAGTGCAGTGGGCCAGTAAGTACACGCAAAACATTATTCTTATTACTTCTTCACTTCCGAGTTTCCAATGTGACAAACAACTCCAGGTAGTCGGTGCCCTTAAGTAAGCAAAAACCAGTAGTTAGTAGGCCTTTTAAAAGTACTCAAGCAACTCTGAACATCTTATATAAACTGGTAGGTAGGTATATAGTAATATGTGAAATCTCGTTGACAAAACTGTGATTATAAACAGAACTAGTGCCTCAGACAGACCGTAAATTGTAAAGGAATTGGCCATGGCTGTAGTGAGGAACCATCTCTGCCAACTACTACAAACCAATAACAGAACTAGAATCGAACTAGGGAAGCAGGTATTCAATTGCAGGTGTGCTGTGTGTTTCAGCGACATCGCGTGATAGTGCCGGAAAACGAGGCTGCCTACTGCAAGGGCCGCCATAGCATCGCGTTCTTTGTGCACCCGGACAACGACACCCCCATCGAGCCCCTGAAAAGCCCCGTGCTGGAGGAGCAGTCGACCCAGGAACTAGCGAAGCCGCAGACCAACAGCACCAAGCACCACTCCAAGCACAACAGCATTTACACTGCATACCAGCATCTGCAGATGAGATTCCGTGAGACATATGCCTCGTAGGTGCTGCGTGGCGGCATACTGCACTGTGCTCTCTGTCGTGGCGTACCGACAACTGGAGAATGCACCAAAAGGAGTCTAAACTCTATACCATAAATTGTGTTGAGTACCTTCCAGCTGTGTATTATATTCTTGTCGAAGTTTCATCATTTAGATTCTGTAAGTCTTTGTGTTAAACATTTCTTGCCATACTTTCAGCTGATTGTCAATGAAATTTTTCTGGTTTACTGCATTATACTTATACTCTTAAAGATAGAAGTGGAGATAAAGTACATTTGTATTTATCAATTTAAAAGTGTTAGATACCAGTCACTCGATAACTTTCAACATTCATCCGTTGTAGGGATTCCGGTCATGTTTCCAAAATACCATCCACAACATACCTCATCATTATTTTCAGATTCTGCCATGTTTCACACTCATCTCATAGGGATTCTATTTTAGTAAAACACATGACTGTATTTTTAAGAGTGAGTGATAGTCGCCATCTTGAATTTTTGTTTTGTGTGTTATAACTTATCTTTTGGAAAATTTTATTGAACTTTAACCTAACATAGCAGAATATAATTCATATTGATAGAGTTTTAGACCTTTGTTTGCCATTACTGTTGTTTAAGGTACAATTGCAGTTAGAAAAGTATTAATACAATTCTTAGTACTTTAACTGCAATTAGATCTGTAACAACATTAATGGCAAAAAAATTTATAAAGTCTACAACTCTTATCAATATGTATTCTGTTATGTTGTTAAGAAAGTTCCACAAATTTACCCAAAAGAAAAGTTATGGCACGAAATACAAAAATTCAAGATCGCGACTATCGTTCACTCGTAATTGCTTTGTTGGAATTTTGAAAGTTGTTTAGGTACTTGTTTTCATCAGAAAAAGTTGACATTTTTAAGTATCATTATTACCTATTAAAAAATTATGTAATTTTTTTTATATAAAATAATACCACTGAGAATGTCAGTGCATAAACCAGTTTTTAACTTAAATGTAAAGTCATGAGCTAGAAGGTACTGTATGCAACTTGCTAGTACAATTGAGTGTTTATTATTTTGTATCGTGTATTGTGCGATACAATTTCATACTGACCACAACATTCTTGTCATTGGAAACGTCTTCAATAATACCATTTATAACTTGTATAAAATGTTTTGCAATCAATTTTGGTAAACACATGTAATGTAAAGATATTAAACATCACTTCAATTGCATTAAGTGTACTGTATAAAAGTATATCAGAAATTATGTTTTTTGTTATCGTATTTGGAATAACTTATTCGAGGTCTTACGTAAATAATATTTATCTATTATGATAGTACATAATAGGTTTTTTCCCAGCAAGCACCAAGTTTAATCACAAACATTAATATACAGTATCCTGTTACGTTTTATGTAAGCATTGTCCCTAAAGTGTGCACATTTTTAAAAACAAATACTTAATATTATACTCATGTCAATGAGGTAAAACTAAATGACACAAATTGTCCATTAATGAGTGGTATGAGGGACACCAAGGTTATAAAACTCAGTGTGTTACATCATAGGACAATACTGTACATATGTTGAGTTGAGAGTGAACATTTTAAATAAAGCACTGTGTTCCACATTTTGACTTGCATGGTTGTTTTTTTGTCCTCACATGAAGTAATTATTTGTGCATAATAAGTGATTGGTTGGGGTATGAGAAGGCCTTGTCTACTTTCAGTTTTAATGTTTGGAAGTGATAAGCAGAGAAGTAGTATGGATACTAAGAATACTGTTACGAGGCTGGGGGTAGTCAACTAAAAATAATAACATGATCTACCATAAAATTACGCGCATAATTTGCGCCATCGCGTAATTTGCGCACCCTAACTTTTTGCCATCATTTAATGAATTTTAAAAAATCTGCATAATTTGCGCTGCAGGTTTTTCGCGCGGCAGGAGATGAAATATGTGCGGCGCGCGCTCAGTGTAATTCAGTTCCGCTGCCTTCTCGTCAAAACATGTGCGCTGTCAAGCTAGACGTGCCTGGCAAGCGGACGAGGTAGTCACTGCAGTCTGCACCACTTCCTGCTTCTCCTCTCCCACCCCTACTTGTTATCTGTTGTCTCTATCTCATGCGTTGTCCCTTGGTAAGCTACAGAATGAAAGGTCACACTGCAGATGTACTGGTGAGTCAATGCGCTGTTGCCAGCTCACTGCGCAGTACACAGGTGCCAGTTCTATGAGATGCGCTGCACTACAGCTTGACTAACCATCAAGCGGTGCCGGCGAGTGGAATTTTAACGTGGTTTACGCAATGTTAATGGCAAATTAAACCCTAAAGAAATTACCATATTTACCCAGGTAACACCCGCCCTTGTGTAAGACCCGCACCACACCATTTCAACATGCTCTCAAGGAAAAAATTTTTTTTACCACATTTAGTTCCAATTTAACTGCAGTTTGCATAAAACTGTAATTAAATAAAATGAAACATGAATTAAATAAAAGATGTAGATGTCTTATTATTTTATTAAGAATAAAATGATGCCCCAGACGTAAATATTGTTCAGCTCCAACGATGTGTCCTTGTCAGTAAATAACAAACAATGGCGAGTAGGCGGCGATCTGAACTCTGTAGACAGCAGTCTGTAACTATATAAAGAGCGCACTGAGGACTACTGAGTTTTTTCCCCACAACATTTAGTACCAGTTCAATTTCCCTTTGAATATAAATGTAATTATATTTAATTAAATATCAATTGAATTAAAAATGTAGAGCCCCACGTATTAAAATTATGGTGAGCCGAACCGGCAGCAAGATGAATGCTCCGCTGCGCGGCATCGTATTTGTATACTACACTCTGTCGGTTGCAGTCTGTAACTAAACAGCACGCTGTACAGTGGCTCATTCTGGCGGAACAACGAAACACTACTATTCCATCTAGTTGTCCGCGCTTGCACACGCTGTGCTGTGAGTGCCTAGATCCTCAGTCCTCACTCAACAGTCCGGCCGAGTCTGAAGAAGAAGGATCTAGGCGCACGCTCGCCATTATCATTGTTCGCCCGGTTAAAACGTAAAATCCAGATGTTTATAGAATCAAACTTTACATCAGGCATAAAAGAATAATGAGCGTAATTTTACCAAATACAATAACAAATGGAGGAATGTAATAGAGGAGTAGTGTGGTTGTAATAAATCCTTTCAGGAGTTTGCAAAATACGAAAAACCCAACTTTTTAGGAATTTTCCGTGTATGACCAGCACCCCGACTTTTTGATAAGGATTTTGCGAAAAAAAGGTGCGGGTGGTACATGGGTAAATACGGTAATTGGACAAAATGTGAGTAAATACGGGGACGTTTCAGTTCTTTCCCGATCATAAAATCACTCATAAATTTTTTTTTTTAATTCGTGCATATTTTGCGCACCCCGATTTTTCAGTTAAAATTTTTGGATAAAAATTGCGCAAATTATGCAGGTAAATACGGTAAATGTGTACATTGGTGAAATTGTTGTGGAGTAAGAAGTTAGTGACAAACACATCTGTAACTAGGCTGAGAATATTAAAGTAAAAATAATATGCTGCTAACTAAATAAATGATCTAGATATGTAGACTGAATGTGTAAATGTGTGTAGCACAAACTGAAGTAGTTGCTAATGAAAAATTATAAATATAAAGTACAGCTAGGGAAGCGTGTATACTTAATACTATTGAGACTATGATGTGGAAAGGAAAATACATAATAATAAATAAATAAAAACTGAACTGAACCGTAAAGATAAACCATAAACAATACAAAATGAACTCTCTAATTAATTATGCCGATTTTGAGGAGAAATAAATATGTAGCTCATTATGAATTAGGCCTTACAAAGAAAAACAACACATACTTAATGCCTGCTACTTTGTAGCCTATTGTGAAATAGATGCTCAAGATTTTGTAGAGAGCAGAACAAACAAACTTACTGAAAATAATAAAATAATTCCGCTTACCTGCAAACGCAAAGAGAAAACGTGAATCGACGTGTCGCGTCTATCTTGTAGTGTGCTTATACCTGTTCTACACGATCAACTATTGTAACAACTCAAGATAAGTCAAAGTTAGGTAGCTTAATTAAGTTATCATAGCTTTTATGATTAGGAGCTATCAATCAATTTTAAAGTTACTACTGACTGAATGCTAAAGTAAAGGAGTGAGTTCAAATAATGTAAATTTATTAACAAATGAGTAAAATAAATCATACAAAAATAAATATTACATTATCGCAATTTTAACTATCTACTAAACAAACAAAAGGAAAAACTAACAAAACCTAACCTGCTATCTGGCATCACCATGAGCACTTAAGCCTACGCCTATCGCCATGCTTGCCGAACCAAAAAGCTACAAGAGTTGAAAACTTAATAAGTTCGCCAAATAAAAGTCCTAATGAAATAAATCTCTGAAAAAGGTTCAAAAACTTAAAAAGTTCCCATGCTTAAAAGGTTCAAAAGCTCGCTAAAACATGGCTGGCAGGTATTTACAACAAGTTCACGCCGCTCGAATATTCACAACTACTCAACGATCACGTGTTGAGCGTTCCAGACTGGTACGACATTTCTGTCCCACAGGGCATGCGCTAGTCGGCGGTGTTCGACATCACGGGAGGGGGAACTGTCCAGCACAATAACCTGGATTGGCACAACCGAATCTGATGTCTTACGCATCCCTACCCGTGCGTCTGCTCTACTACAGTTGTTAATGTGGGACAAGCGAGCGGGGAAGGGTTGACAGAGGCATCCAGTGTCCCCGAAAGACCGCTGCACGCCGGACGTACCAGACGGACCCACAGCGCACAACTGCCCAGCGACACGGCCACATTCATCACCACACCCCTTACCTGCCTACAAACGAACATAAGGCCACCAACCTGTGCACGCTACTGGGACGCTGCCCACAAAGGAATCTACAAGCACTGCAGCGATAACAACCTCTGCAGGCTTCCAAGAAAAGTGCACTAAAAAACTCTTAAACTGAGAAAACGTAACAGAACACATTAGACCCACACTATCCCACCTGTGAAGAAGTTACTTCCCGAAAACTAAATACTCTTTAAGATTATAAACTAAAATAACTTTACCATCTGTTTTGAGTATGGATGAGAAGAAAAAAATTAAATAAATCAATAAATCATTGAATTTTACTGTTGTGAAAGTAAATACTACCACCTTTATGCACAGAGCACTAAATAGCACACTACATTTTCATATTTTGTTGTATGGCACTTTCAGCATGACACTGTAGTTTTATTTGTGGAAAATAACATGTGTTAAGTAAAAAAAAAATTAAGTTGGTAGTCTTCCAGATATGGCAATTTGGAGAGCTATTTCAACCATCCCAAGGAACCATAAAAACATATTTTTAAGAGTGTTGCAGCATTTTTGAAACTATTGAAACATTATTTTGAATGTGTGTAATACAATACCGTATATGTATTATGAACATGTCTAACAATTTCACGTAAAAAAAAAGATGTGTGTTATACCGTACAGCACTGTTAAACAGCCTGTCATGGCATCCCTAAAGAAAGATAGCATTTCATTTCTGAATTACTGTGCTTTAAGCATAAAGCAGTTAGTTTATGGGAACCAAATAATCTCTACATTATATAAAGGCATACGGGGTAATTTTAATACACGAACAGATTGTTATGGACCAAGAGAAGGTGGTAGCATATTAAGCAGTAAAATATTATGTACCTAAGTAATAAATCTTGTTATAGCACTGCCTACAATGCGCTACGTGTTACAGTATGTTCATAAACATATTTTTACAAAACTATTCCACACGTACCCATTGTGTTAATGCACAAAAAGAAAATACACTAGACCCCCGATTTTACGAACCCTGGATTTAACGAAGGTAGCGATTCTACGAATACAATCTCAGGAACCCTCAAAAAATAACAAAATTATATGCCAAAAAAAATTGTAAGGAATTACGTTGACAATGAATAAAACATACTGTATCTAATTCACGGCATTAAAATATGAATTGTATAGTTGCAGTTATTACTTGGTAAGACACAATATTAAAAATAAAACAAAAATAGTGAAAATCTGTTAAGAAATGCGGCAGTGACAGTTTGAAAAACGCGCGGCGCCGGCGGCGCCTGTGCCAAGCCGGCCGGTCTCCAATTACGACGTATTACGATCTATATTGAGGTCGTACTATAGATGCAAAGTTCCAGCGCATGCGCATATTGCTCATATGACTATAGTACAGCCTCCTTCTAGGCTGTTTCACGACGTCTTATATCTCTCTCGTCTCGCGCCAAATGAGTTTACTTTTTTACACGAACCCTATAAATAATAGCGTGATATTTTTATTTATTGCGTTAACACCATACGTACTTAAAACAATTAATTTGGCGCATAATTTGCTTAAATAATGTGTTACTGCGTGTCGTAAAACGTGAGTTTCACAAGCGAGCACGATATTAGCGCTACCTATTATCCAAGTGTAGAAACATTTGTCTCCGGGTATGTCGAACTTGGAAAATAAATAGACGTTCATGTATTACGTAATCCCGGAACTCGTAATTTATTTTTACCGCATATACTGACTGTGAAAGTGATTCTTTTCAATCACTTATACATGTAATTTTCGACGATTTT
>PNEQ01006488.1:0-18808 GCA_003012365.1 Medauroidea extradentata
TATTATATCCTTACTTTAAACGTTTCAAGACACTTGTTTTGGGAAAAAAATTTGGCGAGATTAAAAAAACTTATATTTACATAATTATTAATTAACTCCAGGAAAGTGTAGTCAATTTTATCTAAAATGTTTACCACAACGCTACAATCCACACAGTTTTAAAATGTAAAATCATTTTGACAAATCATTTGAAAAATGTTTTTATTTAAAATTATAATTAGTTGTAATGTTATTTACGTCAGGCTAACCTTAACTTACAATTTTATAATTTAAATTTCGGTATGCACTTAATATTATGCTTTGAAATTAAGAATTTTCTAAAATGAAATTCAAGATATTTAAATATTTTGTAAATATTTAATGTTAAATGTAATTACAATTTACCTAGCCCTGGAATCTTGCGCAAGTTTTTCTGCATATTAAGTATATTATACAAACATTACCTTTATATCTTACCTAAATAAACTGCCAAACTAGCTCTTTATAACATTTAATAAATGTTGATGACTAGCTTAAACATAAATCAGACTCACAACTGCTTGATAAACTAGTTTTCGTTATATTGCGTTGAATGCATTTTGGATTTAGTTTTTAATCCTTAAAATACAAAACTCTCTGAAAAGTAAAACAGCAACACGCAATATGATGTTGTGTACACAGTCGTATGCGAGACGGCCGAGGTACTCGGTTTGAACCACTCGACTTCCATTCCGAACGCTCCAAGTCGACTCGAATGGTTCCAGCATACCAACACTGTGTTCCGTTCGGCTAAACACCATTCGGCTTCCTACTCGCATGCGACTGAAAACTCGAGCATAGGCCCCCAGTTCCCGAAACGTCGTAACACTGTCTGTCTGGAAAACTACTGTGTTTTATTTCGTCTCATCGATTGTGTTGTTTGTTGTTTTTTCTGTTTATGTCCGACATCTTTGTGTTTTGTTTAGTCTCATCGTTGTGTCGCATGTCAACTTAGGTCTCTTTTGTATATTTTTGTTAATTCTTTTATTTTCTGTTTGTTTCTTGTTTTATCCGACCAGATTCCAGTTTTGGAATTTCATGTTGTGTATGTATCCTGATGACTAAAGCATACTCTGCTTATTTGTGTTTTCTTGTCTTATTTTTATTTTTAGTTTTCTTTTGACAGTCGTTTATTTCGCAATGGAGTATGTCCAAGCAAATAAATCCAGTCAAAGTAAAACCAACAAACTTAGATAGATGAAACATTTTAAACTGAAGAGCAGAGTCCCGAACTGCACCAAAACACGCATTAAACAGATTGAATATTGTTGTAGTTTTAAATAATTTCACAAACGTAATTTTTATTTCACATGCAATATTTAAAAAAAATACAGAATAAATTCAATTCGGTTTAAATACATAATTTCCGAGACATTGTTCTTTAGAGGGAATTATTTCATTTCACTAAGTCTGTTGGTTTTCCTTTCTAGCATAAAACAGTTTTATGCCAATTTGGTCTTTGACATGCTTATTAGTGTAAAAATTGTCACAAAGTATGTCTACGAAACAAACCAAATCTCGTACGAATACAAAAATTACTAAAACAATTAAAAATTTCGGTGAACTCCTCCCTTAAGATGGCCGCCTACCTAAGCCGCTTAACGGCGTGGAGAGCTTCAGCATAGTACAAGACTATTTGAAAACTGCTCAACCTGCGAAAGTAATATTTGCTCCGGAATATCATTCAAAGAACGTTACACGTGTGAATGCACAGTTTAGGTTCCCAAAAATTATCACATCGTATATATTTGAGGACGAAAATGACGATAATGAGTGTTTTTGCGGTCCTTTTAGATATGAAAATCTTAGTGCAAAATCTTACAAAAAGGAGGAAGGTTAGGCGAATACAGTACAGCATTGTCTTTATCATTACTTCATAAAATTACAGTGACATCACTGAATGTTTCATAAAGGCTACGATATGGCATGGAAGCACGTGCACTGTCACACTTACCTTTTCCGCACTTCTAAACCTTTAATGCTCAAAATATGTCCAGTCAGATAACCGCCTTAAATACACCACAATATCACGGGCAGGATTTACATCGTGGCCCAATACAGTGGACCAATCTTGGAAGGAGAAAAGACCAATGGCCAAGGAATGGCCAGTCATCATTTACACATTGGTCTAATTCATAATTGGCCAGTCACATCGCCAATTTTGAACCAAGGCAATGGAGGATGAAGTAGATGTGACAGTTGCTGCAATACCTAACATGCCGACTGTCCATTTGCAGAACAGCAAAAAAAAAAAAAAAAAAAAAAAAAAAAAAAAAAAAAAAAAAAAAAAAAAAAAAAAAAAAAAAAAAAAAAAAAAAAAAAAAAAAAAAAAAAAAAAAAAAAAAAAAAAAAAAAAAAAAAAAAAAAAACATTTTTCATCAAGGATCTGTTACCGCATTACTATTACGTAAACTGTGTTGGGAGTCCCACCTCCAACGTCTCCCCTGATATAGTTCTATAATCTCCAAATCTTTCTCATTTGACAAGTGACCAATTTTAAATATTAATTTCCCGTTCCAACTACGAATCAATGAAAAAAACATAGCACCAACGAGTAAACAGAGCCCAAGTCAAGAGCAATATCTTTGATGTCGGAGGAAAAACCGACAATGAATGGCCAATGTTTCCAACACATAGAAATCGTTCCGAGATCCAACAAGCACCAATTACACATCGGAAGATTCCATTTAAGGTCGGTTGGGCCAATGCGTAAATTCGACCAAACCACTGGAACATGCGTCGTCTAGTTAGCCATACACATACAAAAATTAGTTTAACATATGCGATCCTGCGTATTCTGTGACAGTAGTTCATAGCCATCTTAGAGAACCTGTAAGACTGGATAGTCAAAGGCGTAGTAGCGAAGGAGTGAAGAAGGGTAAGAAACGGAAGCACGTCAAGAACACATCACAAACTACAGCCACATAATGGGTAAAATGCCAGAGGGAAGCCACAGCACTTTTGACGAATGTCTGCCATTAAACAGTCGTGAAACGCTAATAATGCTTGAATCACGTGGCCCAGACGAGTACGACAATAAGATAATATAAAACGGAAACGAAAAGACAGTTGCATTGCGTTTTATAGTAAAGAGAGTAGCCTACTCTTGATACTCTGGTTCCATATATTTAGTTATACTTTTCCACGTATTTTTAACCCTTTCTATTAACTCGCTTTCTTGACTGTTTATATTTTCGGTAACAATTAGCTGTTTAGTAACAATGAGTTACAGACATGAAACTTCAAAAACAGCTGAGAACTGGATCACAATGCAATATAAGAGGAAAGAGTGAGTGAGAGATTTGATCAGCACTTAACATCCAGGTCTTAAACGCTCGTGAGGCGTGACATGAGGTGAGTACAGAGCAGCACCGGAATGAAAGGACGGAGGAAACGGGAGACCCCCGAGAAAACCCACCGATCATCGTTAATTATTATTCAAAGCATTATTTTACTTGTAACTCAATTTTGACTTACAAAAATGTCCAATGAAAATAGAAACCAATGTTTTTGTAACAGTTATTCACACATTATTGGTCAAAATTCTCGTAAGTGTTCCATTCTTTCACCGAGTTAACGTACAAAGATTTTAAATCGGACGAAAAATTAAAAAATAGTTTCTCCTACGAAAATACTTGTAAGATTCAAAACGAAAAATGCGAGGCACATACGCTAGAAAATAGGAGTGTAAAGAGTAGCTGACGATGAGAAAACTTACAGAACAGTTCATATCATTTGCACTGCAATGAAATTTTTAGTGCTAAAATGAACTATTATTGAATCAGTTACCGATTGCTATCCCCCCACGGTTTTTCGTTTGAAATATTACATATACTTTCATAAGATTTTAGGCCGTTTTAAAAACGTGGTATACTAAAATATTTTCACTTGAATATTATTTAATATAAGCACAGAAGTAATGAAAATGCCATGTAGATTTCACCGTAACCAAATTTACACCTGGTGTTACAGTAGAATATTTTCTTCTGCTTTTCTTCACGTACAGGTTTTTAACATACACACTTTACTATGACCAGACTATATTTCCGAAGTGAAAGCTAATCCTAACATAACGGTGGTTACGATCTTCACATGTATAAAGTTAGTTTGTTTGGAACAAATAAACTGTCAAACATTCGTAGACTACCCAAATTTAGAAACGGTGACGGGCAGAGCAGTAGCTTTCCTACTATTGTACAGGATGTCCCAAAAGTCCCGCATCATAGGAAGAAAAACAACTTGTTACGGTAGTATGAAACAAATCATAAAATGTGCTCGACATGAGTGCCTGAAAGCTCACAACACAGCTGCATGCGATCTTTCATGTTTCGCAGAATGTTTTGTATCACAATTGGCGTCATAGCGCTGCATTAGGAAACATTGCCTATGATGCGGTACTTTTGGGACATCCTGTAGTACGTGATACATGTTTTAATTTAGTTCTGGAGCACATGACGTTCATAAGGAATGAAATGCAATGCAATACAAACGCAAAAAACGTACTTCTTGTTATAGTTTACACGAGACAAAGTTTCTTATTGACATGCAAAAGCATCACAATAATTTAAATTATACATCGTATTTAGCTTCGCAAGGTAACATACTACTTTTTAAGTGAAGTATGACAAAGGCATGAAACTAATGGCACTCAAATCCAAAAACTGTTTGTCGTAAGATAAGTTTTCATCGTACTGACGCCAGAAGTGTTTTATATTTGATTGCCGGTTTACTTCCGAATGTTGCATCGCAAACGTTCGTTTGTCTGTTGAGTTAACCATAATAGGTCTAATGGTTAAGTACAAATAGAGCCACCCATTTTCCGCGAAAAATTTGAGTCCACGTTAAAATTAAATAGTAAATTAATTAATATTAATTGAAACGATTGGCCACGTTTCTGTGTGCTGAGAATTTTACAGCGATTCTTAACACCAACGGTTCGAGGACGAAAAACTTAAATGCATTGGAGTAAAAATCGTCCAATCGCGGGAATATTATCCGAGCCACAGGGGTTTAAAATAAAATCTGTCATGGACTCTTTACGCGGGGAAATGGATGGACCTTGGTACAGACAATTAGAACAGAGAGGTTTATACGTACAGCAAGGATCATGAAGAAGTTGTCGAGGAAGCCGAATCCCACGAATGGCACTGCGTTGTAGATGCCGACTGCGAACAGAAATAATACAGAGCTACAGTAATCTAAGAGAGAAAATAACACGTAAAAGGTGTTCGTGTGGTATAGTATCAAAATTTTATGTTTTCATGAAGTAGTGTTTATTTTGTGGACAGAATTTGTTTATAGTTTCTTCTTACAAAACAATTTTAACTCCATGGTTGTCTCATAACGGTGCGCCAAAGTTAAAATTTTGTACGTTATGCTGCAAAGCAAGTAGTTAAAACCAATCGACTTACTCAAACGAAATAATTCACAGTGAAATCACATGACATGCACGTAACTTAACATTTATAAATACACAACTTAATATTTTGAGTTCTTTAAAAAAAATCACTAAATTACACAAGAAAAATTACAAATTCAGTGATTTTCAAACAAAAGTTGTTCACGATGAGATTTTCTGATATAAGGTTACGTAGCTTATGACATGTTATTTCACTGTGAATTATTACGTTTAAACAAGTCAACTACTTGCAGGGCAGCGTAACATGCAAATGTTGACTTTGACACACCGTTATGAGAAAACTATACGAGATAAAACTGTTTCGCAGAAGAGGAAGTTGTACTCCCAAGTATCGTCTATAAAATAATATTATTTCTATAGAGATGATGGTTTATCTTGGGAAAACACGACTGTTTGCTGAGTTTCAACGTACGTTCAGCTTACCAGAACATTATTGGCTTTTGCTTGTACTTGAAGCTGTTACCCTAGTTGACTGAGCCAATAAGAATCCCGATATAGTAATAATTGATGCCTGTTATTTGTCAGCTACGTTGTGTCAGACGTGCATCAACCAATCGTACATGTCACAAGAAACTACAGTTTTCAAGGGTATGTTGGCACAAAACATTTTCGCGACATACCATCATCTCTAACTATTTCGTAAAAATATAAAATTGTGATATTACACGAACGAACGCCCGTAAAGCCAGGAGCCACGGATATTTTTGTGAAAATATGTTTGGAACAACTTGTTTCGATGGCTTACGTGCACATCTGCTGCTATGCTTAGTGGTTATTGGCAGCGTGTCTTTGGACACAGGCATAGCTCATTGGACTGTGCCAATCAGAATACAAGGTTACTGGGACGCCACACATATTTCATTTGCAGGTGCAGCACCTAGTCGTCGAGAGTTGAAAATATACAAACACTGATGACGAATCAGAACTGCAGATTTGCTCATAAGGCACTAAAACAAACAGGTGAAAACTTTTCCACAAGAAAACAGTGGCTCTGATCGCAGAAACCTAAGTAAACTCAAAAACTTGAACAAACTTTCCCATCAATGACAGTAAAACCACTGTAAATTAATAGCTACTTAAGGCCTTGCTCTCTAGTTTAGCAGTGGTTTCAAAAATATTTTTGTAACGCAAACTATTACATAGGCTATATCAAAAATTCCTTTGGCAGTTTCAACACTTACATATCATAGTTTATATATAAATTTTTCTGAAATAGTACACATTTTGTAGTGAAAATAAGCCAAAATTAAGCAAAATAATTTGTTGCTCGCAAAGGGAACATTATTTTTAAAAATGCTCTGGCGAAATTGTGCATTGTATGACTGTACACAGTCTCAACTTTTTAAAAAGCATTTGGTAAAACAATATTAGAGATATTTGCAATTGATTGAAATAAATGAAAGATCATGGCCTTAAATGACGGAGCCGGAAAACTGTCCTCACACAAAGTTTTGAATAGGAATGAAATATGAAATGTACAATTATTTTATTGGATAATTCTTTCTTAATTGGTGTATTGAATAGGGACAGCGATTTTGTATGTGTTGCGTACAAAGTGTCAAATCATAATAAATTCATATTTTACCAGTGTCTTTCTTCTGAAGCTATAAACAGATAAAATTTCTCCAATTTTCTCTCGGTTTGTGAATGTGGTAGGGGAACACGAGATGAGATTTGTACAGCTATGGCAGAAAATAAAAGAATGAATGGTTACCGGGGTTTTTTATGTGGCCGTTAAACCAGGCCACTTCAATATGTCGGGTTCAGTAAGGGATCAGTGGGCTTCAGCCATATCGGTCGTGTGGGGATAAAACATCACGTGGTCAATGTTAGGCTTACACGTAATTCCGCTGACATGACACTGGTACCTACCTTGACTAGTACGTTATTTAAAAAAGCCAAATTTTTTGTGAACAGTTTAATTTCAGACGTAATAGTGTTGTTTCCTGCGGCTCGGAAGCAAATTTCGTAATTATTTCCTATCTGCACAACAGAGAAATGTCCAGCTTCAGACCCAACTTTTGATTACATTTTTGATCAGTGGAAAAATTATATTATACATGATTACAAGAGTATTTCGCTTTTTAATTCTAGGCCAGGTCGACCTTCAACAACACATAGGTAGAGACACTGGAAAATCGCGGGAATAGTTGACTATTTGCTAGGCTCCAACAGGCTGTATATAACACTGAATACTTCGTATCGACATTGGCTATGGTATATTTGAAGCATTGTATCTCTCTTCAACAAACCCAGATAGAACTGTACAGCTTGGACACACAGCGTGTGTGATTTGTCCCAAAACTGTTCACACGTGTCACGGTTAATATAATACAGTTTATTGGAGACTATGCTAAACATTTTAGCGATTTTCCAGTGTCTCTACACATAGGTTCTTCACCGTCACTTCCATGATTGAACAACAGGAAATTTTGACGGACAGTTAACGAATACAAGGCGTTAATAAACACGGAATTAATTCGTGGAAATATCACGTGCTACCCGCTCGTATGATTGGAAGCCAATATACAATAACTTATAGTACTGAAAATAATTTAAAATAAATAATACGCCACGGTTTTTTTTCACAACTGACCAAAAAGTACAAAATAACTTCTAATATGAAAATATTTGTATGATTAAAACGAAACATGTGGGGCGCATGAAATAGGTGGTAAATGATTCACGAATAGTTCACTTAAGTCACCAACCATTTTACTGCAACTATTCTCTAGACGCCTTACTTTTATCTATTGCATGAGTCCCACTTTTTTCGTTTTGATCTTACAAGTATTTTCATTGGATAAATTATTTTGTATTTTCTAGCCCGCTTTAAAACAATGGTACAGAAAACATTGTTTCATTTAATATTATTTTCTGCTTTTTTAGTCTTGTGTGTGTGACATTATGCAATGATGTATTTTAAAAACGTAATATACAAATATATTATTTTTAATTATTTTTTTCACAATTTTTCCCGTCTTACATTGCATTGTCGTCCTTTTCTTAGCTATGCTAAAGTTTCAAGTCTCAAACTCATTGGAAGGTTACATTTACGTGGTATACAAAAATATATTTTTATGTAAATCATATTTTTTCACATACTTTTCTTCAATATTTCATTGTCATCCAGTTCTGAGCTATGTTCAAAGTTCCAGGCATCTACTTCGTTGGAAAGTTAGTTTCAAATCAACGCAAAATTTGTACCGAAAATACAAATAAAGAAACAAGAAAACGAGAAATAAAACCCCAAATTTGTTAATTTTTACAGAACATCTCATTGATACCGAACAAATAAACAAACTGACAAGAAAGCGTGTTAATAAAAACAATAATTCGAAGTAATTATACTTGAATTGTCTGCAAATGTCTGCAAAATCTTGAAAAATCAATAAAGTAAAAAGAAAATTTCACATTATTATTTTTGAGCACAACTAATTTGATACATCCACTGAACTCTTCGTGAGAGATTAAATTAAAGAATATTTGCTGTGCAATAATCATCAATAATTTTTGTGGTTACAAAAAATTAATAAGTCTTTTGTCAGAACATTTCGGGAAAGTGAATATCACGTACACGCTTTTTTCATTTGGTTGTTATATACCACTGCAAAGAAAAAGCATTAGGTTTTCTCCTATTCGAACTTTACCTTTTTTTCGTTGTTAAGTGACCTTTATTTATCTTAATCGCATCGTAGTGTAATTTTTTACATTAAAAAACGCCAAAAAAAATCAATATTTTAGCATGTACATATTATCTGGAGTCATAATTTAGAACTGTTTCGATCATACAATTTAAAAATTGTAGCTAACTATAAGGAGTAAAATATGAAGAAGTTTCCCAAAGTAAATGGAGTAGGGCCTATAACGTGTTTCTACAGCTATTAGTAGAAAATATTACGAGTACGTTCATTTTTAAAATTAGAAATGATGAAAAATTAACAGTTACCAAACTTTTAAATCTACGTAAATCTACAGAGTGGCTTTTCTATTCTAATGAGCTAACTTTCTTCGGCGCGGACAGAAAAATTAGTTGCTGAAAGACGTTTAGTGATCATTAGTGAGGGAGATACGTCATCCTTAACTTTCTGCTTGAATGGATTTTTAAGTGCAACTGGGGCGAGGAAATTTCTTGCAAACAAAATTAACTAAATCTGAATTAATTTTTCGTATACACTGAACTTTACATACGCTGCTGTTTTAAGTAGGACGAAGGGGATATTAGCCATCTCCACACACCCTGATTCACGAGAGGGTACATAAATAACAAAGTTAAAGAAACGAAAAATTTATAAAGAAATGAATTAAAATTTGGAAGTAAAAAATAATTTAACTTAGCATGTCTGCGTTGGAATTTTTTTTAAATAATGTTTTGCTGGAATGCACACTTTCTAGTTCTCGAACTTTGTAAATTAAGAAATGTACCAATAAATTATGAATACCCTAAAAGGGCATTTTCATACTAATGAATACGATTAAAATAATCTCGGAAATGGAATCTTCTGCAGTACTTACACATACGGCAGTCGATTCATGTTACATAGTTACGTTTAACATGACGCACGCCAATTAGGTATTTGCAGCGTAGGTGTGACGGAGCATTCGACGAGCATGATACTTAGCTACATAAAACGTGAAAAATTTGTCCAGTCATAGAAAAATCTTCGAACAGTACACCGATAAAAAATAGTTAATATATTAGATGTTACAATAAGCTGAACAAAAATTTTTATTACCACAGAAAATCCGATTTTGTTCAATTACTTGATTTATATAAGTGTATGTGTGTTTAAATGTGTGTACGTCTATTCAATCTTTGAGCGCTATGCTCAAGGAATTGCTTAGGGTATTTATTCGTATTTCTTACACAAGTATTTAACAGCAATCTTTATATTTGTAATTGCTAATTAACTAGCGTGAAATCATGTTGTTCCGTATTTAAAATATTTGTCAATATGTTTTAATACTTACGGTGATATTGTAGTTTAACCCCTAAACCCTTTTTTTTGTAGTGTTTACAATAATTCATAATTCTTAGCGTGCTATTTTAGTAATAGAATTACCATTATGAAATCAATTTAATAATAAAGGGGACGTATCTGATATTGTCTGAATGAGAGTATGGTGATGATGAGTGTGAATACAAAAATATGTTGTGCTTACATTTTTATAGCGCCATATATCGTATTTATAATAAATAATATGTACGCAGTCTGAGTCAACAAAATTTGTCTAGTCTCCGTATATTTTAAACGAAGTTCGCTTCTACACCAAAAATAATCTTCTCTATGGAGGTTGGCTGATGCTTCTGGCCCGCATGCCTTTGCCTTGAAAATTTCTAATTTTGATATAAGTATATGTGAGAAAAAATTGATACTAAATATGCTTATTAAAACTAATTTAATACGTACTTGTAGTGGCACTGTAAAAAAGTGAAATATAATTTATATTGATAATTTTCAGAAATAATATAAAGTCGTTCGTTTATGGCGATATTAAAATGTTCTACAAGTTTCAAAATAATGGTTAACATTAAAAGTTCATGTATGCGAAATAAGTAGACTTAATGGAGATCCCAAATAAAAAAAAATACCTTCATAAACACTATCAACTTACTTTTAGTATCATCACTACTTTTCTTGTTCGTGTTAATACGCGTATTATACTCGTGGTTATTAAACGTGACGTCCGCCGTTAAAAAGTATTTCGCGTTTAACGATGGCAAAATAATCACTTTCCCACCTGATACTCTCTGCAGTACATCAAACTAGGCTTACCTTTACGTACCGAAGTGTTCCAGCGACTGCCTTCGCATGCGATATTATTACATTATCCCGTCATTATCATTCTGGCCAGCGACGTCGCTCGGGTCCATTATTAAAAATTACGCGCTCCGCCTGCCGATACCGCGCGATGCAGTCCAGCATACCGAGGAAGTGATGTGGGGCAACATAAATGTAAGGGGCAAACGAGCGTGTGCGTGATAAAAAAAGAACTGGTTGACAAAACGCGCTATATATATGTCTGACTATGGACTGGGTGAGTCACACGCACACACCTTTCGAGCGTTCCATGACCTTTGAAATACTCATCCGGCATTTCTAGTTACTTCAGCGAGTCGCGTTACAACTATGCTGGCAAAATCGTTATTTACACGTGCTTTGGACTGGCCTCCAGAGCGATCTTCAAATGTCAACTCAGCCGTACTCAACGACGCTCGATCGCTAACAATGGGAATACAACCAGAAACAATTATTGAAATATAAAAGAGAGCAGTTTATGATTTACGTTAAGTAAGTACGAAACATTTTAAGACAAAATACTCAATCAATATTCGAATAGTGTGTTGGAATTCATTTTTTAAGGTCATGATCTTTAATTTATTTCAAACAATTGCAAATAACTAGAATATTGTTTAATCAAATGCACTGAAAAAATCTGAGACTGTGTACAGTCATACGATACACAATTTTGCCATAGCGTTTTTTTTTTTTTTTTTTTTTTTTTAAATAATACCGTATACTGTTTGCTAGCAAAAAATTATTTTGCTTCATTTTGGCTTATTTGGACAAGAAAATATGTGCTATTTCAGGGGCAAAAAATCTTGTACAAAAAATTCTGTTTGGCGTATTGCAACAGAAAAATTCAGATACAAACGATGATACATAAGTGTTAAAACTGCTGGAATGAATTGTTGATATATGTATTAATTTGCGTAAAAAAAATATTTTCGAAACTGCCAAACTAAAAAGCGAGGCCTTAACAGGAATTATTTAAATATTTTAATTTTTTTATATATGCGTACGGATTTACTACAATAGTTCTATTAACTCATGTAAACATTACAGTCCAACAAATCCGTATTTTACAAAGTGCAAAGTGGTTCTTACATTTTTATCAGAATAATATTTTGATTTCTTTTCAATACGTTAGTATCAGGAGGTAACTCTAGGCACTGGAACTAAAATTATATTTTTATAACCAACTACATACACGTAAATTTCCTGAGCTGACAAACTTGAAATGGCATGGAAAATGTTACCAGCAGCCATGGTCAAAATTAATTTGTGTTCTTCTTGAAACTCCTTCCATACAACTACAATTGTTGCCAATGATATATGTGTCATTTATTCTTCAATAGTATTTCTTTCATTAACATCCATTGCATTCGCTTATTTTTTAAGTAAAAGTTTACTGGCCTAGAATATTACGATATTTGATTTTTAAGGAAAATCATTTCGGTTTTAGTGTTTGTATACAGTTTCTGTTAGTAGGAAATTTTCCACGACGTCTGTCACACCCCCACTTTGCATTACTCTGAAAGTTAAGTTTCGTTTATAATATTTATGAGCCTAAGTGTTTTAGATTGGACATGTATGAAAAATCTACGTTAAATTCTTGTATGTGAGCATGTGAATGTTTCTGCCAAAAAATTATTCTTTGTGGGGGAGGGGCAAAAGGGTTTACATGGGGATAATGGGGGTACCAAAAATTGCATGGGCACTGATATGCACGCAGGGACAGCTATAACTTAGTATACAACATGTCATTGGATTCGCAAAGCTTTCCTGTCTCAACTAATACATCATTCATTCAAAGTAACAAGGTTAAATTATATAATTATTTTATTATAAACATTGACTCACCTTGCCACAAGTCCCTCGCAGTTGGAGGCGGGACGGACTCAGCTGAAACACAAAGAGAAAAAAAATCCATGAGACGCCGAAATAAATAAGTACATAACTGGAATGGTAACAGAAACATACGAGTCTCTGGATTGTTTGATTATGATTTTGGAGTGTTCCAAAAACAGCCGCGTGTAGTTATACACGAAAAAAATTGATTAAATTCCATTAAATTATAGCAATTATTACACTTACGCGGAAGAGAAAATGTTTGTGCATTTGTGTAGCAAATATACAAAAATAATTAGGGGAGATAAGCCCAAACAACTGTATAAAATTACCTGACAAATGTGTGTAAAAATATTTCGCAAGTAAGGAAATACACCTCAAACTAATAGAAGAAAAAATTCGCTAGTTTAAGGACCTACGTGTAAAAGTTAGAATCCATTGTCCTATGTATACTCTATCCCCGTTTCTTCGTTCATTGTCTGCTGCTCCAGTGAGAAGCAACTAACTGGTAAATGGTCGAGGCTTTGAAATACACAGGACAGTGGATTCTAACACGTAACTATCGAATTGTTCCTTCCTTAGTATAGCAAAAATATTCATCAATACAAACGAGAAGATAACTTTCCACAAAATTAACGTAAAATTGACACTAAAAATTGAAATTTTTTACGTACATCTAGAAACATAAAATGATAATATATTAATTTATTCTCGTACTATCTATTTAGCACGGTGGACAAATACTCGTTAAATGAAAATTGTATACTAATTGTATAAATATTATATTGGCTTTCTATCGGCCCTGTAGTTCATGATATTCATGTACAACAAGTTAAGATTTAAATTAAAAATTAAAAAAAAAAAACTACTCACAGGAAACTAAAGTTTAAATCGGTCAGACTATTGCGTGTTCTTACAATGATGTCTCATTTCGTTTAGAACTTCCACTGAACTTAAAAGAAACAGAAAGTTCTGTGCATATCGTATGATAATTTTACATTGCTTATTAGTGAAATTTCATTCTCGTGTGTATTAATTACTTTACACTGTGATAGCTATACAAGAAATGTAATAGAAAATAAATTATCTATTAAAATTAGTGAGTACATTCTAAGAACATTTATTTGCCACAACACTAATTTTGTTTGAATAGAAATTACCGCCAAATAGCTTAGTGCAAATAAATTTTTTGTTTAAAGTACAAAGTAATGTTAGCAAAATATTGTGTTACTACTAAAATACTTCAATGTAATTATATTTGGTAGGGTTAGGTGTAACTACTAAGACAAACTCTGTGTTGAAAAAAAAAATTGTAAAGAATGTAAAATAACGTGTTTACTATACTCTCTAAATAAGTATTTCCTTTATGATAAATGTACTTTGCAGTGGTATCTACATATATAATAAACTCTGTGTTGTGGTGAATATATGGTTTTAAGTGTTTATTACTTTAACCTTATCAGATAAATTTATTAATATTTTTAAACAGTTTATATTAGCAAAATCAATAAATAACGTTTGATTAGAAGTTCAGTTATAATGTATTAAGTGCTGAAAAATCGTCTACTGCAAATATGAAAGTAATTTATATGAACTTTTTTGCTGAGTGCCCTTGATATGAAAAAAAATATTTTTCAGATTTCCAGAAGAATTCCGCGGGGTACTGGGGCAGTGTAAACAAGGCCTTCCTGCACTATGGAGGTTGCTGGTTTCGAGTCTCGTCACAAATTTAATTGTACTTCAATAAAATTTGTCGAGCTCGGGTTTATTGATTGAGTTAGCTTCCCCAGTCACATGTTACACGTATTGTATACAAGCGTCAGTTTCTGAGTTGCTACGTATTATCTGAGAGGAGAAGAATAGAAACGCTGCTAGAAGCAAAAATACTACTTCGCGCAGAGAAAGTATAATTGAAAATATTTTTAAAAAATTATTTCACATACAACCAAAAGCGTTTTGCAACACACTTATAACGCAATACTCCATACTTAAAAATTCCGACCCAACAACCCTTCCACATTTTCGTTCATAGTTACAATTAGTAAAAGTATTCTTAAGATTAACATTAAAATCTTTTTCGTTGAAAGATTGTTGCAATGTAGATGATTGAATAAACGAAATATTTTCTATGTACGCAATTGTTGCAATGGCGCATGTCTATTACGTTTACTCATGATGCTCGAAAATCCCATTCTATAGTAAACAAATGGACTTTCGCTGCTAAGTATTCCTGAAGTATAACTACGTTCTGTAGCATGAGTCGCACGGAAGGATCAAATATATGGCGGCCATCTTGGACGATATCACTTGGTCGCTTTTTATAACCTTCCAAGATCTACTTACCTTAAAAGTAATGAACTTTCGGGAAGGAATTACTGTGAGCTTCACTCCTTCACTCTGAGGCTGCCTGCAAATTTGTACGGCTAGCGTTAAAACGCAATGACGTTAAAACTACTAAACGTAAAAACGTATGCACATAAAAATAATGGAAACAATGGAGCTGGAAGGAGGGCTTGTAAGAGAAAAAAAGTCTGAATTAAATTAACAAACTCGAGCACAGACACAGGAACACACCAAAACCTATTTCCCTGCCTTTCTTACCACGCTATTTTAACTGGGTTAGTTTGTGTACTCTCAGACGTGCAGTTTAAGTTGACTGGGTGTTACGAAGGCGGTTAACATTTCACTCCGGAAACAATTTGACGCCATCCGTGCACTAAGTGAAAGCAAACTCGGCGCGCTTTGATGTGAGAAGACGAGATGCAGGAGAGCCGAGAGAGTTATGTAAACACGGGTATGGGACCACGCCGGGCTTCTGCATAATCAGTGGAGGCTGTGGAATACCAAACAGCCGACAAGATAGGGCCGAGACAGCTGCACGGAATTTATGCTAGCTTGCATTAGTAACACCAGCTCTGTCTGGTGCACAACCCGAACCGCCATCTTAGAACAATACGGAAGCAAGGGAAAAAAATAATTTTATGTTTGTGTTATGCACTGTGTGATTAAAATACTTGATTGCAAATGGTTATTACGTGCAACAAATAATTTTGTATCTTAAAAACATTTAATGATACATGAAAAACAAAATTTAAAATATTGGTACAAATACCATGACAGAAATACGAATTGAGGGAATAAGGTTCATATCAATGTTGTTTCATCATAAATCCCGATAGGTTCTGTAAAAACGTAGAACAGTTTATTTTTAATATTGTCATCCATCCCAACCATTTTCGGCAATGCCTAGGATAAAACGTTGTACAAATATGAAGTAAGCAGTGACTTTAAGAGGCAATAACGAAACAAATGATTTGATGGAGTCATAACGACACTTTCTAAATAGTTTTGTAATGGGTTCTCGTGTTTGTGTGACTTCACTTCAAATATAAAACGTAATGAGATCGCGAAATCAAATAGAAAATTATAAGTACATATTTATAAACACAATATCTATGAATATTTTAACATTAACTATTGTGAAACGGAAATGTCAAAACTTTAAAAAGTCCTAATTGTATATTCATTTGCTAATGTGTTAATGAAGTCATAAAAACTCCGCGAAGAAATTTCTCTTAAATCTGACAGCTCAACGAACGTTAATTTTGTTTAACAAAATACATAAAGAACGCATTCACGTAACTTATACAGTCCTTTTTGTTAGTAAAATTGTTGCTCCTTTTTGTTGCACTTTTGCCACACAAGTACTGGAAATAACTCAAAAGAAACCAAAGACAATGAGTGAAATTATATAAAACAGTTATTGACGTACGTGCAGTTTTGCGATGTTAAGCACGAACACACTAAGACTCTTCATTTGCCACAACACAAAGCTTGTCTGAATAATGAGCTTTTGCAAAGCAGATTTGCGCAAAGAAAATTTTTGTTTAAATTATAAACTAAGAAATTATTTTTTGTGAAAATTATTTTTAGCAACAACAGCTAGTCTTAACAATGCTACAACTAAATAACCCTCCAGGAAAATTACACTGAACTATTTATCAGTAACACAATTTGTTTTAACTTCCGTTAAAACAAATGTTTTCTTTGCGGCAAGCAACTTTAATGTGGCTCATATTTAAAAAAAAATTTGTGTTGGGGTAAAGAAAATTTTCTTGCGTGAAGAATATACTTGGTTAGCCAACTAAACGCTATCCTTGCCAAGCCACACGCGTCATGGCTACCTCTGATACAAAATATAGTTAGGTATTCGCTTTTAAACTAACGCTAATTTAGCTAAGAACTTTGTCCTGAGAATTTTGTTCAGACCACTTAAAACGAATTTTAACTAAAATGTCCGGAGAAACCGGGATGCACAAAGAAAAAGTATATTAAATAATCGATATTATACAAGGAACTATTTAAACATAAAACATATGAAAGAATGTAAACATGTTAGTAACCAACACAGTTCATGTCCTTAACCAAAGTTAATATAGCGAAATTACCATACTGAAGCTGTAAGAATAAATTCCTTTGAAAATTAACAGATTTAATTAAGGCTGCCGCCTTGGTATAGGCGGTTTGAGATGAAAAAAAGGCACCAAAAAAGAGCACTGCTAAATTTCTATTTTCGGCCAGTTCGTATATTTCCGCGCGTAACGGCTAACTACGGGAAATGAGTACGTCACTTAATGTTTATGCGTGTAAGATAAATCGTGCAGCCAATAGGTACCTATATAGTTCTATTAAAAAAAAGTTTATTAATGATATAAAACACAACTGTCTCAGTTTCAGTTGATTTTATTTTAGTATTGTTGTATTTAAATAGGAAAATATACAATACAACATTTGATAATTCGCTGCCAACCATGCAACGAGTAAGGTAACTGTTGTAATGTTGAATAATATGCAGTAACGGCTAGTGATAATTTTAAAAGGTTAAATCTTTAGTGCTCACTTTATTCCGAACGACCGTTAGAAGTATTTCACTTGTCCGATGCTGTAGGTGCGGAATTGCTAAAGACGAAGCAAGCACGCGCATCATACTTCACCCTAGCGTCTAGGCACCTATCATTAGAGAACGGAAAATGTTCCGAAAAGATATTTGCAGCAATTTGTTTCAAAGCCTTGTGTTCACAAATGCAGCTATGATGCATGGTAATTGGCAACGTGCGTTTGTGCAGTTATGTCGCTCATTTGACTGCCAATCAAAACAAGACTACTGCGACAGCGCACGGCTGTAATTTGCTGTTAGAACACGTAGATGCTGAGTGAATGAGTGAGAGGTTTTGGTCAGCACTTAACATCGAGGTCGTTAAGGTTGTTCAAGTGGGGAAAAGACATAATTTTATATTTGTATGAAATAGTGTTAGATTTGTACACATTACTTGAGAGTACACATACCTCTAACGGAAAAAAATTAGCTCATCTAGTTTTCCCGTAATGGCACTTCAAAGTCAAAATTTGCGTATTTTTACTTCATACAAAACTTGAAAACCAGTTAACATAATGAAATGAAAAAAATCATATCAAAACTACGCGTTACTGTCTATGGCCTGTAGCATTTAAAACCCGTTACAAAAAAAGTTTATGTTGAATAAAAAATTTCAAAATTAAATTTTTTTTTGGTACTTTTAGAAATTTATTTTAAACACAGAAATATTTTATAATGTGTTTGTATATGCTTCAAGCCGTAGACGGTGACGTGTAGTTTTGATGAGATTTTTTCCATTTCATTATATTTACTGGTTTTCAAGTTTTGTATGAAGTAAAAATATGCAAATTTTGACTTTGA